>APFE031128564.1:158585-340053 GCA_000404065.3 Pinus taeda
CTGTGCAATCTCCAAGGAATGAATTCCTTCTACATGCAAGAGATATCTTCCATGGAATATTCCTACAACTGATAGTACATTGTCCCATCATTTGATCTCAACTGGGTCTTTGTCTGAAATGACATGCATGAGTTATTTATGAGATAATATTCAGTTATCTAAAGTGCAATAGTTACATGCATGCATGCATTAACTAACTGAACTCACAATTAGTTCAACAAACTATTTGAACTAATCTAATTGGACTTAACTTAGTTAATTGAGCTAACTAATTACAAATCAAAGTACAACTCATCCTGATCTCCTTTAATCAAGGGATAACTTTCTCAATCAATGGAGAAACTATTGCATATCTTCACATAGACTTGATGTTTTATTTTCTACAACTAATTAACTCACGATGAATTAATTAATTATTTTACAAACAACTGCTAAAATCAAATTCGAATTTTAATTCTCAATTTTAGTTTAGGGACTAACTAAAATTGGAATGTATCTCGAAATGCTATTTATAGCAGTGCTAATTTTAGCACATCTATTTTTAGCATTTCTTGTTGCTATTTTCAACACAAAGAAGATGGGAAACAAAATAGCCAGTCTGCCCTAAAAAAAGTTGCAGATTTGAAAGTCGAAATGAATGGTAAAGGACAAAGAAAACATCAAGTTTGGACCATGAATTTTAATGGAGCAGCAAGTAGAGAAGGAGCTGGAGCGGGAGTGTGGATTATCAGCCCAAAAGTTAGTAAGTCGATGTTATGCTCATATAAACTGGTGTTTGATTGTACTAACAATGTGGTAGAATACAAGGCTCTGATTTTGGGCTTGAGAAATTTGAAGAAATCAGGGGCTAAAAGAATTGTTGTTTTTGGCAATTCTGATTTGGTGGTTAGACAAATTAAAGGTGAATATCAGACCAAGCATCCCTGCATGTGAGCTTATCATAATGTTGTACTTGATTATTTGCATAATTTTGGTGAATATAATTTTTTCAGTGGTTCCAAGGAAAGACAATGATGTTGCATATGCATTGGCTACTTCAGCCTCTGATTTTGGTATGCCTAGTTATGTTAAAGTAAAATACAAGGTAGAGGTGAGAGATTGACCCGTTGTCCCAAACAACATAGGTCATTGGCAAGTTTTTGAAAATGATAAGTGGGTGGAAAGTTTCTTGTTGATGAAAGAAGAGTCTTCCAGAATGCGATGGGAAAGGGATAGTGGATGGGAAGATGTAGGTAAGGGGAGTTTCATAAATGAAATGAAGGAAGAATTGGATAAGAAAGCCTCTCAATTGAAAATATTGTAGCTAAAGGACAATATCCTTCCAAGAGGACTGGAACCATTGAAGGAATTGTTTGACCATAATGATGAGGCCAAGAGGCCAAAATTAATACCTATAGGAGAAGGAGTTGAAAAGTGCAATATGGGCATAGTAGAACACCCAAAAATGATAAAGTTGTCCAAAACTTTGAGCCCTGAAATGAAGAAAAGATATTTGGAATTGTTCACTGAATTCTATGATGTTTTTTATTGAGGGTACAAAGACTTAAAGGTGTATGAAAAAGAGATTATTCAACATATAATACCAATAAAAAAGGATCAGAAACCATTCAAACAGAAGATGCGAAGGAAGAATCCAGTGTTGTTGCCCTTAATTGAAAAAGAAGTAAGAAATTTGTTTCATGCTGGTATTATAGTACCTCTTCGTTTTTTATGATTATTTGTCTAACTTGGTACTAATAAGAAAGAAAACAGGTGAAATTAGGTTGTGTGTAGATTTCAGAAACTTAAACATGATGTCTCTTAAGGAAAACTATATGTTGCCAAAAATGGACCATGTTCTTCAGAAGGTAGTTGGTGCAAGACGAATGTCATTACTAGATGGATTTTCCAAGTACAACCAAATTTTGGTTTACCCATAAGACCAGAATAAGATTGCCTTCACAACACCCTAGAGTACTTCCAAATATGCTAAGATGCCATTCGGTCTAATGAATGCAGGGGAAACATTTCAACGATCGATGGACATAGCTTTTACATAAGAAAATGATAATTTTCTTATCATATACCTTGATGACATTAATGTTTACTCACGGTCTGATGAGAAGCTTTTGCAGCACTTAAGAGCAGTTTTGGAGAATAGGAAACATGGCATCTCATTAAACCCCAAGAAATCATTGTTTGGACTAGAGGAAGGCAAGTTGTTGGGTCATATCATTCCGAAAGATGATATCAAAATAGACCATAATAGGATTTCAACAATTCAGAAAATGGGCATTCCTAGGAGTACAAAGGAGATTCAATCCTTTTTGGGCAGAATTAATTTTTTAAGAAGGTTCATCCCTAATTAGGCTGAAATTTCTAGAAAAATTACAAACATGTTGAGGTGGGACAGCGAGGTGAAATGGGGTGAAGACCACAAGAAATATTTCAATGAAGTCAAAGTAGCATTGCCTTGTGCTCCCACATTGGCCATTCCAGATTATACACATGAATTTATGGTATTTTATTTTGCTTCTAAGCACAATATTGTTGATTGCAAAAAGATCAACAGGAAGTTGATCAACCTATTGCATTTTTCAGCAAGGTGCTCAAAGATGTTGCGCTCAAATATGACATAATGGAAAAACAAGCATTTGCTCTTATTAAGGCCTTGAAAGATTTCCGGGTGTACATTTTTCATTCTCATGTTGTGGCATATGTGTCTAGTGTTGTAGTAAAAAACATATTGACTCAAAATGACCTAGATGGAAGGAGGGGTAAGTGGATAGCAACAATTCTTGAATATGACATAGAAATCAAACCAACAAAGATGATTAAAGGTCAGGGTTTGGCTTGGATGATGGCTAAATCAAATTTGCAGTCCCTTCAAATTGATTTCCTTGTTGTCCTAATAGAATAAGAGCTCTCAAATGTTGTTCAGCAAGTGCCGGAGAAATTTGTTGCTTCATTGTGGTATGCAGATATTCTATATGTCTTGTAGCATTTACAAGCACCTCCTTACTAGCCCAAAACCAAAGCCCAGTTTCTAAAATTGAAGGGAGTAAAGTTTTGCATTATTGATCAATTTTTATACTAGAAGGATGCCCGTGGGATGTTTCTTAATTTCTTACTTGAAGATGAGGCTCAAGCAATAATAGAAGAATTTCACAAGGGGGATTGCGGTGGTCATTTATATTGGAAAACTACAACGAAAAAATATTAAGAGTTGGCCTTTACTAACCTAGTTTATTTGTTGATGTGTATATGAAGGTAGTCAGCTGTAAGGAATGTCATACCTTTGGGGGGAGAAAGAAGTTGTTTCCCCTACCTCTAAAACCTATAGCATTTGAGTCACCATTTCAATAATGGGGACTTGATTTCATTGGAGAAATTCATCACTTTTCGTCTGGGAAACATAAATGGATTTTAATAGGAACAAATTATTTTACAAAGTCGATTGAAGCAGTTCCTACTAGCTAAGCCACAAATGCAACCATCATTCATTTTCTGGAAAATAACATTATGTCCTGCTTTGGTTGTCCACAAAAAGTTATCAAAGACAATGTCACTACATTTAAATCAAAGAAAATGATTGAATTCTGCTACAAATATAACATCATTTTGGGTTATTCCACAACCTATTACCCTAAGGGAAATGGCTTAATGGAGTCACCCAACAAGAATTTGGTCAACATTATTAAAAATTTGTTGTAGGAAAATAAGAGGAGCTAGCACAAAAAGTTGACTCGTGCACTATGGGTAGATTGTGTGAGTACTAAAAGATCCATAGGCATGTCTCCGTTTGAGCTGGTTTATGGCACAAAGTTGCTTTTTCCTTCCTCACTCAGAGTGCTAGTCATGAGATTGTTGCAAAAGGTAGAAGTGGAACCAAATGATTTGTAGTGGAGAATTTGCCAAATGATTCAACTCCAATAGTCAAGAGAAGAGGTGTTGAAGAACACAAATCTGTTACAATGCTGGGAAAATAATATATATGACAAAATAAATGATCTGAAATGACCATAGACTAAAAACTGATGTAGAATTGATTAACCATTAGTGATTTGAATGATAACTAAAAGCACGGAAATTGAGGAAAATTGCTAGAGCATAACACTTTATGAAAGTTGATAAACCATAATTAAGAAGAAAAAAAGAAGTGAAAACAATGAAAACACAATTATAAAAGACAACAAGATTGATTACGGAGTTCATCCCTGATGGATTACGTCTCTGGGTCCACTTTCAAGATGGGCAACTGTTTTTCTTAGGAATGAGAAGAAGAATTTGATTACACAGTGATTTGTATAGAATGAACTTGCACATAGGTAATTCTGACCTATGTCATCATATAGCTCTCTAAACCAGCTTTCCAACGCTGCTTACGGTTTCAAAATCCGACTCCGAATGCTCCCAAAACACTAAAAATAAAATCGCCTCTTTCCCTCCAGAACCTGCATACAAAAGCTGAAAACCACTCAAGTTATTCTTCAATGGGCAAATCTGCTTCTTATAGGCCTATAGGTACATATTAACCTTCATGGGCTGATTACAAGATGAATTGGTTGCTCCATGATGAGTTTGGGAACTCGGTCTTATGGTTTTTTGCCACCTAGGGTAAGTTGGTTGGTCCTCAAATAATTTAATACCACAATCCCAACAAAAACCCACTTTTGGACTATCGATTACCCTGAAATTGTTAGTGGCTAGCGAGCAGAGAGTGCTGACAGTGCATGTGAACACTTGTTTAGAGAGTAGTTACCTCGGCTTCTTGTTCTCCGACGATTTCGGTTGGCGGAGATATGTCATATGCAAACGGTTTACTCCTTGCGGTTTCCGCGTGGTATGGATCCTACAGTCTATAAAACCCTGACAGTCTTCCCTGCAATGTTCATATGAATGGTTAGGACCTCCGACGCGGTTACCAAGCTGACCACCATTTGATGTCAACTCACAGTTTATAAGGCATGGTCATATGCTAACGGTCCCACTGCAGTTTCGGTTAGGGACTGTTATATTGTATTTGTTTATTTACAATGTTTAAACATAGAAAATAGGCCGAGAGCATAAGGATTAGGGTTTAATGTATTAATACATAGTTTTTCAATGTATTAGGGTTTGATTGGTTTAGCTTAGGTTTATATCTTAGTTTTTAATGTATTAGCATAACTTTTAGGCTAGGTTTTGATGTTTAGCATAGGATTTAGGGTTTGAAGAATTTAGGCATAGTTTTAGGGTTTGCACATAGATTAGGATTTATTTTAAAAACCCATGTGTACAATTCTGTCACAATGTGCAGTTTTTGAAATTCATCACACGATGACAAATAACCCATGCCTATCGTCAACAAATGATGATATAGATCCTCTGCCACGACGACAACCCATGCACATCGTTGACTCCAGCTATCTTTGCAACGACAACTCGGACGATGAATCTATGCCATGGATGACACTGATGCCAACACATCAAACCTACAAAGTCAAATGAAAAAACACATGTCATCAACCAATCCTAGCAGAATTGTCGATGAACATAATTTGACAGCCAGGTACAATACCGCATCAACTAAATGCCATGAACATTACTACAAACATTACTTGCACAACCTGATCATAACCAACAATGTCGATCTGTCGAAACTGAACTGAAGCGATGATGACACCGAATGACACCCATGAACACCGATGATGACACTTTGAACATATGTACGATTGGATCGATGGATCCTTCTGGATCATTCCTCTCCACTTGAAAGCTTTTGGACTACAAAATTTTGACTAATCAATTAGTCAATGAGGGTAGAAATCCCTCTCTTTCCACCTTGACCTGATGATGTACCAATACATTCGATCAATCACCTACATGTGATGACCCTGATGATGTTGACCATGATACCTTTTGATTGGTGACCTGTTTCTTCCATCTGCAGTATCAACAACTTACGATGATGGGAAAACGACCTGTTATCAACATGTCAATTGAATTATTTCCACAAAGAATCGTGACTTAGTGATTCAAAAACATCTTTAAAAACATTATTTGTAGAATTTTTTTCAATACATCTGATGGGTATTAACAATCTACTTTCTAGAATAACTGAAATACTCAAAGACGCCTTTGATTTTGACTTCATAGCAATTACTTGACTTGATTTACTTTCCTGTTGACTGATTACTAAGTGAACTTGCTGCACAGAACTCATCTAGCTGTGATGTAAAGACTGCTGCAACTCATTTTGACTTTGAAAGTATCCAAGTAATTATTGATTTACTTGAATCACTATTCTTCATCTATTAACTGATATCTCCATTGACTAACATTTTCAATTAATGCATTAGTTTTCAAATCATGATAAGGAAAGTTTAGATCTGCTTTCGAAAATGCTTTGCCATGAAAACTTATAGACTTCCTCTCCACTTGAAAAGAGGCTTCATTACTTTTTAAAGCATGAAATGATGATGCAATACCAAATAAATGTAACACTGACTTTCCCCAATATTGACCTGCACCCCTGAAACTGAAAATAAAAATACCATCTGAAACAATTCTCTGATTAGATTCACATGTACCATTCCCTGCAATACACTGCTGCTGATGATAGTTTCTACAATTCAGTTGAATGAATGAATTGAAATTAATTATGTCTTTAAGAAGATGTTCATAGGACATTAAATGTACCTCATGTTGCTTATCCTATTCATGAATAAGATTTCTTGGAAAATAATTAACCACCTTGACCAATTAATCTATAAACGGAATCTCGCATCTCGAACAATCAACCTTATGTTGTTCCTTAATAAACATGAGTACATATTTCCTTGAACTTATTAACTGCTTAACTTGATTTGTAACAATTAAATCCAAGTTTTATTTGACTTTATGTGCCCTAACAATAAATTCAACCCCTTCATTCTTTAGGTGGCATTTATGTTCTCTTTTGTAAAACACTAATCTCTATCATAAATATAAGGACTTCCTAAGACAACTCCATATATGTCTACTGGGGCCACATCTAACTCCACTTCCTCAGTGTACTTATATGTAATTGAAAATTTTAATTGACATTGCTTTGTGACATGTATCTGAGTTGATTTATTAATCCAATATAATGGGTATGGTCTTGGATGATTCTTTGTCTCCAATCCCAATTGTTTAACTATATGTTCAGATATTAAATTTGCTTGTGATCTACTTCAAAACATTGTGTCAATCTTTCTATGCTTAGAAGTTATCCTTATGTGGAAGATTTCAACTCTTTTATCCTCATGTGGAGGATTTATGTTTGAAGAAGATACATTAGTTTTCGAACTTGAACCAGTATCAGAAGTTTTACCTGTCGTAACCATTGTGGTTATTCTCCTTTCATCACCTGAATCTGAACCTAGATCCTGCTGGACTATCGCAATGGCCTTCTTTTCATCCTTCGCCTTAAGGAACTTTTTGGGCTTAAGTTCTCGATGAAGTTTCTAGCACTTAGATTCCTTTGGCAATGAGAACAAGTAGGTCTTTCCTTCTGAATGATCACTGATTTCTTTCTCTTTGAAATGTTCTTCCCCTTACTGTCATTGGAATCTTTGGTTTCCAACTCTTTGGATGACTAAGATGAAACTTGAATGGTCTACCACCTGATTCAATATGTATGGTTTGAGCACACACCTCATCAAAATCACCAGGATTAAACATCAATAAAGTATGCTGCAAATATGAATGTAAATTGTCAATGTATTTTAACAAAGTTTCACGTGTATCCAATGAAATACCAAACACCAATGCTTTCTTTCTGAACTCCTAAACACTCTGTCCTTTACATGCCTCAGATGCTACCAATCAATAATAGCTTGCTGCATGTATCCTAAAGGATAGAACTGTTTCCTAAGAGCTTTCAAAAACTCAGACCATGAAGAGATGACTTTTCCTTTACACTTGAAATCTAGGTGAGTTTTACTTTCCAACCAGATTAAAGTTGTTCCCCTGCATTCTAAGTGTAGCTAACTAAATTTTAGTTTTATCTTTAGAAATTTTCTAAATGCGACAATACACTTCTAATTGCTTTACCTAGTTATCTAGCTTTTCAGGATTCATTTCAGCATCATAAACATGTAACGCAAATTTAACATCAAGTTTCAAATGAGATGTTTTCTTAGGTTTCTTTTCCATTTTAGATTCTGCACAGGAAGAAGAAGAAGAAAAATAAGAAGAGGATGATGAAGATGATGGAGATGAAGGAGGTTTATCAATCTTCCCTTTACCTGTGTCCTTCTTCGATGCCTTTGAAGAATAAGTTGCATCTCTCGCCTTCTTGTCTTCGTACAATTATCCAAACATTTGTTGCATAGTTAAGAATGCCTGCTGAAACTGTTCCTCACTCATATTAGTCTCAGTGTTTTCACCTGCATCAGGTCTTGACATGGTCGATTTCTGACCAACTTGTCACTTTCGAATCTCTAGATCGATCTGCTCAAGGATTCCTTCTCCTCGTCGCGACTTAGACTTGGTTAATGTTCAATTGCAAACTCTACAAATGAAACTTACTCTAATACCAAATTATATGATTTGAAATGACCATATACTAAAAATTGATGTAGAATTGTTTAGCCATTAGTGATTTGAATGATAACTAAAAGCATGAAAATCCAGGAACAATGTTGGCGAAAAACACTTTATGGCAGTTGATAAACCATAATTAAGATGCAAAATAGAAGTGAAAATAGTGAAAACACAATTATACCAGACAACAAGATTGATTATGGAGTTCTTCCTTGATGGATTACGTCTCTGGGTCTGCTTTCAAGATGGGCGACCATTTTTATTAGGAATGAAACGAAGAATTCGATTACACAATGATTTGGATAGACTGAAATTGTACACATGCAATTCTGACCTCTATCATTAGATAGCTCTCTGAACCAGCTTTCCAACGTCACTTACGGTTTCAAAATCTGACTCTGGATGCTCCCAAAACACTAAAAACAAAATTGCCTCTATCCCTCCAGAACCTATATACAAAAGCTGAAATCCACTCAAGCTATTCTTCAATGGCCAAATTTGCCTCTTATAGGCATACAAGTACATAATAACCTCTATGGGCTGATTACAAGATGAATTGGTTGCTCCATGATGAGTTTGGGAACTCAATCTTATGGTTTTTTTCCACTTAGGGTAAGTTGGTTGGTCCTCAAATTAATTTAATACCAAAATCGCAACAAAAACCCACTTTTGGACTATAGGTTACCCTGAAACTATTAGCAGCTAGCTAAATGGGTGGAGGGCACTGACAGCACATGTGAACAACTGTTTGGAGAGTGATTACCTTGGTGGCTTGTTCTCCGGCATTTCCGGTCAGCGGAGATGTGTCATATGAAAATGGTTTACTCCTCGTGGTTTTCGCGCAGTATGGATCTTGTAGTCTATACAACCCTGACGGTCTTCCCTGCAGTGTTCATATGAATGGTTAGGATCTTTGACGTGGTTACCAAGATGACCACCATTTGATGTCAACCCATGATTAATAAGGCATGGTCATATGCTAACAGTCCCGCTGTGGTTGTGGTTAGGGGCTGTTATATTGTATTTGTTTATTTACAATGTTTAAACATAAAAAATACGTCGAGAGCATTAGGATTAGGGTTTAATGTGTTAATACATAGTTTTTCAATGTATTAGGGTTTGATTGGTTTAGCTTATGTTTATAGCTTAGTTTTTAATGTATTAGCATAGCTTTTAGGCTAGGTTTTGATGTTTAGCATAGGATTTAGGGTTTGAAGAATATAGGCATAGTTTTAGGGTTTGTACATAGATTAGGATTTATTTTAAAAACCCATGTATACAATTCTATGACAATGCAAAGTTCACCAAATTCATCACATGATGACAAATAACCCATGCCTATCATCGAAAAATGACGATATCGATCCTTTGCCACGACGACAACCCACACACATCGTTAAATCTAGTTGTCTTTGCAATGACAACTCGGACGATAAATGTATGCCATGGATGACATTGATATCGACACATAAAACCTGTAAATTCGAATGACAAAACACATGTTGTCGACCAATCCTAGTGGAACTGTCGATGAACATAAGTTGACAACTAGGTACAATACCACATCAACTGAATGCCATGAACATTACTGTGAACATTACTTGCACAACCTGATCATAACCAACAATGTCGATCTGTCGAAGCTGAACTGAAGCAACGACGACACTAAATGACACCCATGAACACTAATGATGACACTTTGAACATCTGTACAATTCGATCGATGGATCCTCCTGTATCATTCCTCTCCACTTGAAAGCTTTTGGACCAAAAAAGTTTAACTAATCAATTAGTCGATGAGGGTAGAACTCCCTCTCTTTCCACCTTGACCTAATGATGTACCAATACATTCTATCAATCACCTGTATGTGATGACCCTGATGATGCTGACCATGATACCTTTTGATTTGGTGACCTATTTCTTCCATCCGTAGTATGAACAACTTGCGACGATGGGCAAACAACCTGTTATCAACATGGAAATTGAATTCTTTCCACAAAGAATCGTGAGTTAGTGATTCAAAAACATCTTTGAAAACATTATTTGTAGAACTTTGTTCAATACATCTGATGGGTATTAACGATCTACTTTCCAGAATAACTAAAATATTCAAAGACTCCTTTGATTTTGACTTCATATCAATCCCTTGACTTGATTTACTTTCTTGTTGACTGATTACTAAGTGAATTTGCTGCACATAACTCATCTAGTTGTGATGTAATGACTGTTGCAACTTAGTTTGAATTTGAAAGTATCTAAGTAATTGTTGATTTACTTGAATCACTACTTCTTTGTCTATTAACTGATATCTTCATTGACTAACATTTTCACTTAATGAATTATTTTTTAAATCATTATAAGGAAACTTTAGATCTGCTTTCGAAAATTCTTTGTCATGAAAACTTATAGACTTCCTCTCCACTTGAAAAGAGGCTTCATTTATTTTTAAAGCATGAAATGATGATGCAATACCAAAGAAATGTAACACTGACTTTCCCCAATACTCACCTGCATTCCTGAAACTAAAAATAAACATACCATCTGAAACAAGTCTCTGATTAGACTCACATGTACCATTCCTTGCGATACACTGTTGATGATGATACTTTCTAGAATTCAGTTGAATGAATGAATTGAAATTCATTCTGTCTTTAAGAAGATGTTCATAGGACATTAAATGTATCTCATGTTTCTTATCCTATTCATGAATAAGATTTCTTGGAAAATAATTAACCACCTTAACGAATTGATCTATAAACTGAATCTCGCATCTCGAACAATCAACCTTATGTTATTCCTTAACAAACATGAGTACATATTTACTTGAACTTATTAAATGCTTAACTTGATTTGTAACAATTAAATCCAAGTTTGACTTGACTTTATGTGCCCTTACAATAAATTCAACCCCTTCTTTCTTTAGGGGATATTTATGTTATCTTCTGTAAAACACTGCATCTCTATCATAAAGATAAGGACTTCCTAAGAAAACTCCATATATTTCTACTGGGACCACATCTAACTCCACTTCTTCAATGTACTTAGATGTAATTGCAAATTTTAACTGACACTGCTTTGTGACATGTATCTGAGTTGATTTATTAATCCAACCTAATGGGTATGGTCTTGGATGATTCTGTGTCTCCAATCCCAATTGATTAACTATTGTTCAGATATTAAATTTGCTTGTGATCCACTGTCAAACATTGTGTCAATCTTTGTATGCTTAGAAGTTATCCTTATGTGGAAGAGTTCAACTCTTTTATCCTCATGTGGAGGATTTATGTTTGAATAAGATACATTAGTTTTCAAACTTGAACCAGTATCAGAAGTTTTCCCTGTCGTAACCATGGCGGTTATCGTCCTTTTCACCTGAATCTGAACCTAGATCCTGCTAGCCTGCTGCAATGGTCTTCTTTACATCCTTTGCCATAAGGAACCTTTTGGGCTTAAGTTCTGGATGAAGTTTCCAACACTTAGATTCATCATGATTGATTCTCTGGCAATGAGAACAAGTAGGTCTTTTCTTCTGAACGATCGCTGATTTCTCTCTTTGAAATGTTCTTCCCCTTACTGTCACTGGAATCTTTGGTTTCCAACTCTTTGGATGACTGAGATGAAAACTTGAATGGTCTTCCACCTGATTCAATATGTATGGCCTGAATACACACCTCATCAAAATCATCAGGATTAAACATCAATAAATTATGTTGCAAATATGAATGTAAATTGCCAATGTATTTTAACAAAGTTTCACGTGTATCTAATGAAATACCAATCGCCAATGCTTTATTTCTAAACTCTTGAGTAAACTCCTAAACATTCTTCCCTTTACCTTGCCTTAGATGCTACCAATCAATAATAGCTTGCTACATGTATCCTAAAGGATAGAATTGTTTCCTAAGAGCTTTCAAAAACTTAGACCATGAAGAGATGAATTTTCCTTTACACTTGACATCTAACTGAGTTTTACTTTCCCACCAAATTAAAGCTATTCCCCCCATTCTAAGTGTATCTAACTGAATTTTAGTTTTATCTTTAGAAATGTTCTAAATGCAACATACACTTCTAATTGGTTTACCTAGTTATCTAGCTTTTCAGGATTCATTTCGCCACAATAAACATGTAACTCAAATTTAACATCAAGTTTCAAAAGAGATGTTTTCTTAGGTTTCTTTTCCATTTCAGATTCTGCACTCGAAGAAGAAGAAGAAGAAGAGGATGATGGAGATGATGGAGGTGAAGGAGGCTTATCAGTATTCCCTTTACCTTTGTCCTTCTCTGATGCCTTTGAAGAAGAAGATGCATCTCTTGCCTTCTTGTCTTCATACAATTCTCCCAACATCTATTGCATAGTTAAGAACGCCTGCTGAAATTTTTCCTCACTCATCTTAGTCCCAGTGTTTTCACCTACATCAGGCCCTAACATGGTTGATTTCTGAACGACTTGGCACTTTCCAATCTCTAGATCGATCTGCTCAAGGATTCCTTCTCCTCGTTGCGACTTAGACCTAGTTAAATTTCAATGATAAACTCTACAAACAAAACCTGCTCTGATACCAAATTATATGATCTGAAATGACCATATACTAAAAACTGATGCAGAATTGATTAGTCATTAGTGATTTGAATGATAACTGAAAGCACGGAAATCAAGGAAAATTGTTGGAGCAGAACGACAATTTATAAACCATAATTAAGATGCAAAATAGAAGTGAAAAGAGTGAAAACACAATTATACCAAACACCAAGATTGATTACGGAGTTCGTCCTTGATGGACTACATCTCCGGGTCCGCTTTCAAGGTGGGCAACCGTTTTTATTATGAATGAGAAGAAGAAGTATATTACACAGTGATTTGGACAGACTGAACTTGCAAACAGGAAATTCTAACCTCTGTCATCAGATAGCTCTCTGAACCAGATTTTCAACTGTGCTTACGATTTCAAAATCTAACTCCGGATGCTCCCAAAACACTAAAAACAAAATCGCCTCTATCCCTCCAGAACCTGCATATAAAAGATGAAAACCACTCAAGCTATTCTTTAATGGGAAAATTTATCTCTTATAGGCCTGCAGGTACATAATAACATCCATGGGTTGATTACAAGATGAATTAGTTTCTCCATGATGAGTTTGGGAACTCGGTCTTATGGTTTTTTGCCACATAGGGTAAGTTGGTTTGTCCTCAAATTAATTTAATACCAAAATTGCAACAAAAACCCACTTTTGGACTATAGGTTACCCCGGAACTATTGGCAGCTAGCTAATCAGATGGAGGGCACTGACAACACATGTGAACACCTGTTTGGAGAGCGGTTACCTTGGCGGCTTGTTCTCCGGTAGTTCCAGTTGGTGGAGATGTGTCATATGCAAATGGTTTACTCCTTGCCATTTCCACGCGGTATGGATCATGCAGTCTATACAACCCCGAAGGTCTTCCTTGCAGCGTTCATATGAACGGTTAGGACCTCCAACGCAGTTACCAAGTTGACCACCATTTGATGTCAACCCGCGGTTTATAAGGCATGGTCATATGCTAATGGTCCCGCTGCAGTTGCAGTTAGGGACTGTTATATTGTATTTGTTTATTTACAATGTTTAAACATACAAAATAGGTTGAGAGCATTAGGATTAGGGTTTAATGTATTAATACATAGTTTTTCAATGTATTAGGGTTTGATTGGTTTAGCTTAGGTTTATAGCTTAGTTTTTAATGTATTAGCACAACTTTTAGGCTAGGTTTTGATGTTTAGCATAGGATTTAGGGTTTGAAGAATTTAGGCATAGTTTTAGGGTTTGTACATAGATTAGGATTTATTTTAAAAACCCATGTGCAAAATTCTGTCACAATGTGATGTTCGCGAAATTCATCACACAATGACAAATAACCCTTGCATATCATCGACAAACAACGATATCGATCCTCTGCCACAATGACAACCCACACACATCGCTGACTCCAGCTATCTTTGCAAAGACAACTCTGACGATGAATCTATGCCATGGACGACACTGATGTTGACACATCAAACTTGCAAAGTCAAACGTTAAAACACATGTCGTCGACCAATCCTAGCAGAATTGTCAATGAACCTAAGTCGAAAGCCAGGTACAATACCACATCAAGCTGAACTGAAGTGACGACGACAATGAACGACACCCATGAAAACTGATGACGACACTTTGAACATGTGTACAATTGGATTGATGGATCCTCTTGGATCAAGAACAAAGGCAACAGATTTTAGGTTGGAGATTTGGTGTTGAAGTGGGATGGTCGGAATGAATATAAGGGAAAACATGGAAAGTTTGAGAACTTTTGGAAGGGGCCTTTCAAAGTTATTGCATTCAGGGGACAGAATGCCTATTTACTTGAAGATTTATCAAATGAACTAATTGGAGCAGGACCTGTGAATGGCAGGCTACTCAAACATTTCCTCACTTAAGTTGAAGGTTGAAGGATCATTTCATTGTGAATACCATCCTACTTTGGAATATTGCAAGTATGGGTAGTCAGATTTAAGATTTAAAGGCCAAAGTGAAGACCATAAGATCTTAACTAGTTGCTGCCATAAATAAATCATTTTGTTTAGTCAGAGTCTGTCAATCATTTTTTTTTTTTTTGTTCAATCAATCTAGTGAGTAAATTTTTCTGATTCAGAGTATGTATATCAATTTTTGTATATTATGACTCTATTGCCCAAGGGGAAGGCATCTGGTCTGCGGTGTCATTCTTGGCACCTCATAGGGAGACTGCCATCCCCAATGGAGCCCATGTTAGAGTAGGTTAATTTGTTAGTCAAAGGTATTCGGGAATAATTTTTTTTTTTTGTCTTAAAAGAGCTCAAATCCATAATGTTTTCACTGTCATAATTTCACCTCACTACCTAAAGAGTCATCATGAGTTGGGCTATTACTCTGGTCATTAAAATCAATCTTCGCAAGGGATGTCTGTGTATGGAAATCTATTGTAATAAATTGTTGAGTCTGGGTATTAGGTATTGATAGGATGATTACATGGTCAAGGTGTCTACAGTTGAAGGAAAGATCTCAAAAAATCATAGTCATTGTTGAAATTTCTAAGTCTAACCCGTTAGAAATTCTTCTTGCACTATCTAGTTTATTTCACCTACTTGTTTAATTTCTTAACAAGTTATTTAACCATATAAATACTAAAGATAAACACAAATGTAGTCTCAACCATATATAGATCATCAACTAAAAAAATAGATAAACACACAAGGGACACCGTTATTTTTGGGCAATCGTCCCTGGAAAAACCGAACTTGGGAAAACCGATGCAACAGTTCTGACGGTTTTATTATTAAGTAGCTTTCTTGAGTACAACTAGGGTTTCCAAACTAGCTCACCCAATAGAGAAATCAATCTGGCAGTAATACCTCTCTTCGGAAGAAGATATTCGGCAAGTCTGTTCCACAAAAATCTCTCCAATGTCTCTCTGAGGCTCTGCATTAGCCCTCTTGGCCTCTGTGTCAGCCTGGAACCCTTTGCGTCAGCCTTATGATGATCTACACTAGCTCTCTAGCCCTCTACATCACTCACACAAGCACTAGTAGCCTCTATGCAATCCCTTTGGCCATCTTCGTGGCTCCTGCTAGCTCCGCATAGCCTTCTCTGCCTCAACGTTGATCCTTTGGCACTATCTCTTGTTAGAAAATTATATATTATGGAGCAGTGGAACACATAAAATATTGCAGAAATATAAACACAGAAAACGCATAAAACAAGAGAGACACAGATATACGTGGTTCACCCAGTTTGGGCTACATCCACGGAGAAACAACCAGTCCTTCTTTTATTATATTATCCAGCAAACTGAAGAGATACAACCTACAACAGATTTGCTGTAACTCCCTCTTCACTCTCAATCTCCTATCTCTTCCTCACTCAAATACATATTTACATAGATGCAATACAAGTCCCTCATATATAGTGAGGGGTTGCCTTCTAGGGAAAAACCCTAAACTAAACATAACTTCCACCATCAGATCATCCGCCTAATGAACTGCCCAGATTGACTAGAAATTACTAGACTTTTACAAGGCAATTTTACAATTTTTTTTAGCTTCGGGGCCACTGCCCCCGAACCCCCCAACTGGAGGGGATCACCCCCCCCCCCATGGTGGGGGGGACAAGTCCCCCCGTACCCCCTTGCATGGAGGGGTGTACAGTCTTCTTGGGGTATACATCCGGCTAAGACCTTTGAATACAAAAGCTAATCAAGCTCCACACCCAACATCTCTACCTCTCTTCTATGCACTTACTGCCCCTTGTTACAACTCTGATCACTGGTTCTATTTCTCTCAGAAAACCTGCTCTAGAAAATCGAACTGTCTGATCAATGTTGATGTATCTCCAACTGACCCTCAAACCTCCTCTTATACTTTTTTTTTGAGTCTTCAACAACCGATATTAAATCTCTAATCAATGGCTAAGATTAGATTTCACTTGATCCATGTAAGTTAAAACATTCTCACCCAATTTTATATTAATACCTAGTAATATTTTAATTTTCCTAAGATTAGACTTAGGAAATCCATTAAAAATATGAATTATTTTAATATCTTTCTAACTGGGTGGAATTTCCCCAAGCCATTTCTAGGTATTGGATATCTCATTTGCTTTATCCTCTCCACCAATTTTCATGTCTAGAGCACATCCGATACTACCCCAAATCAACACTCCCTCTTAGCGAGGAATGTGCTCTAGTAATGCTCCACTACAACCTGATCATTTGGCATCGGTCCCTGTGTTGATTCTTGGTTTGCTACCCAACACCCTCTGCACTACTACCTCTTGTGATGATTCCCATGGCTCTATCATTGCCACTTCTACATCTGTACTACAACTCCCTCTGCATCTGTGTTGCTGCTAGTCCTTCCTCCCAACACTGCATCTGCACTACAATTCTGTCTCATCATGCTGCATTGTGTTGTTCATAACACTACCACTACTAATCGTTGCACTGGAACTTGGTTACTGAAAAGTAAGTAACTGATCCACCCAACTACTGACATCCTTGTCAGGCTAGAAGCCCTCATGATGTTGAAGCTCCCTCTATTGCTATCTTGTGCTCCCTCTGCTGCTTCTGCGCTGCTGCAACAACTATGTGCCTTTCGCACTGCTGCAAACACCTCTATGCCTTTCTGCACTGTTGCAACCTCCTATGTGCCTCTCGTATTGTTGCAACCCTCATTGCGCTGCTAAAAATCCCTACACTCTAGCGTTTTTCTCTCGCTCCATCTGCATCTTACTTCTACCAACATCTGTCATCCTGCTACTGTCACTCGGGGCTCTCGTAGCCAGCTAGGATCCAAGATTTTTGGTACCTCAAGAATCCTTCCCCACATCTTTTGTAGTCCTCATGATTATAGCTCGATGTCTCCTCACCTCTTCTTTATAGGTGCATGAGCACTCATGGCACAGTCATCATCGGTCTCGACTTCTTTCTCTTCCTTAGCCGAAGCTGCCATGGAGTCAGAAGCCTCTCCCTTATTCTTCTTCCTAGGACATTAGGTTGCATAATGACCTAGCTCCCCACAATGGAAGCACTTCACCTTGGAGATGTCCTTCTTCTTCCTCTTCCCCTGTTGTCTCGTAGACGTTAGAGCGCATCATCCTCCTCCTCTTTCTTGATTCGACCTCCTTTGTCGCTGCTTCCCACCTTGGTCAGTCATCTGATCTCTTCTTGGCGAAGAGTTGCTCACATCTCTTCCCATCCTAGAAGAGTTGCTCTACCCAAAATGCTTTGGATGAATGTCTCCCACTCCTCAAAGACTGTGTTCAGGGTGGTCCTCACCATGAACGCCTGATCCGACGTGGCCCCTATGGAATTTAGTTGGTCCCGGATACCTTGCAGCCTACTGAGGTAGTGATCTATCTGCTCCCCCTTCTGCATCAGATATGACCACAACTGATTCTCTAGTAGCATCTTCCTCTACACGGAAGTGCCCTAATACAATGTCGTCAAGGTATCCCACATCTTCTTTGTCGTGTTCTTCTTGGCAATATGATGAACTACATGATCCTTGACCCCATCAAGGATTATGCATTTGGCCTTGGCTATTGCATCCTCATACTTTTCATTATCAGCAAGGTCAACTAGGATAGCCACAGTTCTCAAGGTGAAGCCCTTAATATGATGTCTATCCATAATAGATAGGATCCTGTCCTTCTAGATGACAAAGTCGGATGCCCCGTCCAACCTGTCTTGATCCCTCAGTTTGTTGATTTCCATCTCTGCTCTTCTCTTCAACTCCCTATAAGTCTCTACTTCCCTTCTGGAAGTTCTCTTCTAGACTTCCTCTGAGTCTCGATTTACCTCCTAGAAATCCTCTCCTAGATTCCCTCTGAGCCTCAATTTCCCTCCTGGAAATCCTTCTGCCAACAGTCGAATGATCCCCTTTGCTCTTGCAACACTGATTTGGATTTCTTGGCTAGAAATCCCCCTAGGTAGCGACTCCCTCTACCTTGTTTCTATCCAGTTAGGTACTATTCTACTTCGACAACAAAAACACCTCACTAGCTTCACAATCCAAAATATGCCCACAACTCCCTAGGCCCTAGCAGCTGAAGAAATTGAGCCTCTTAGCTCTGTGTAATCCTGGCAACGCTGAATCGCTTCTCTGGTCAACTGCGTCACTCTTTCTTGGCTGAGAAGGATAACATGGCTCTTCATGAGCCTCTTCTACCTCTCACTAATTCTACATTGTCCCTCTCTCTGGTGCAAACTGATGACGCAGGCCTTTTCCGTCACTCCTTCTCTACTGCTTTCTAGTTAGGAACAACTTTTGTCTCTCAGCACACCTGTTTTTGCTGCAAATTTTCTGATTTAACTGGTGCCTTTAGCTCTCCTGTGATCTGCAATGCTCTAATACCATGTTGAAATTTCTAACTCTAACACGTTAGAAATTCTTCTTGCACTATCTAGTTTATTTGACCTACTTAATTTCTTAACAAGTTATTTAACCATATAAATACTAAAGATAAACACAAATGCAGTCTCAACCATTTACAAATCATCAACTGAAAGAATAGACAAACACACAAGGGACACCGTTATTTTTGGACAATCGTCCCCGGAAAAAAACCAACTTGGGAAAACTAGTGCAACAGTTATGAGGGTTTTATTATTAAGTAGCTTTCTTGAGTACAGCTAGGGTGCCAAATTGGCTCACCCAAATGAGAAATCAATCTGGCATTAACACCTCTCTTCGAAAGCAGATATTTGGCAAGTCTGCTCCATGAAAGTCTCTCCAACGCCTCTCTGAGGCTCAATGTCTTCCCTCTTGGCCTCGCGTCAGCCTGGAACCCTCTACATCAGCCTTTCGATGCTCTATGCTGGCTCTCTAACCCTCTACGTCACTCACGCAGGCCTTGGTAGCCTTTGCACAATCCCTTTGGCCCTCTGCGTGGCTCTTGCTAGATTTGCATAGCCTTCTCTACCTCGGCGCTAACCCTTCGACACTATTTATGCCTCTTCTATGCACTCACTACCCCTCGCTACAACTCTAATCACTAGTTCGATTTCTCTCAAAAAACCCGGTCTAGAAAATCGAACTGACTGATCAATCTTGGTGTATCTCCAACTGAACCTCAAGCCTCCTCTTATACTTTTTTTGTTGAGTATGCAATGCACGAGATTAATTTCCAATCAATGGCTAAGAATAGATTTGTCTTGATCCATGTCATTTAGAACATTCTCACTCAGTTTTATATTAATACCTATTAAAATTTTAATTTTCCTAAGTTTAGACTTAAGAATTCCATTAAAAATATTAATTATTTTAATATCCCTCTAACCGGGTGGAATTTTCCCAAACCATTTCTGGGTCTTGGAGAGCTCGTGTGCTTTAGCCTCTCCACCAATTTTCATGGCTAGATCACATCCGATGCTACCCCAAATAAACAGCCATAAACGTTTCAATCTATTCCCTTGTTAAACATCATATTTTCTCCTTTTCCTATCCCCTTATTTCCCTCATTACATTAATTTTCTCCTATTCCTAAACATTTTCACTATCCATATTCCCTATTTCAAGCCTAGACCATCACCCCCATTTTATCCTAACTACAAGTCCCTAGGCCTAAATACTCCTTGCGTAAGCACCATCACATATCATGATTGACTTATGTCCATTTCCACTTCATACAAACTTTGATCATAATCCCATCATTTCCAAAGTTTTCGCCATCTTCCCAAACTCAAATAAGTGATTTCCTTCCATGTGATTTTCAAGTGTAACCAGGTTAAATGTCAAATTCGATTACATCAGCAGATTGTTTTGAATCATTGTAGAAAGACGTTAATTTTCTTCATGAATGATCGCAGAGGAATGGGCTCGTTCTTCATGCAGGGAATGGGTAAACTGATCATATTTTGAAACTGAGGCTGCAGAGGAATTCACACAGGATGCTGTGTTTTTCCACGTAGAGGGTCAAGGCATTAAATTGTTTCACAGGCTAGCTATCAATGCACAGTTTTGCCTTCAAGGATTGGAGAGGTAGGAAGTAAATGACCTATCCTAAGTTCTCACTATTTCATATCCTGATTAGTGTTGCCAAACCTTGAGCTTTTCCTGCTAAGAAATACGTTGCACACACTCTGTTTTGCCCGGCAATAAGAATTCACTTCTAATTTTTTGATTATTGAAGGGTCTAAGTTAGTTGTTTTATGATTTTGAAATTTTCTTGCTTACATTTGACCCTAGAAAACCTCTCTATCACCATCTCATTGTCACAGTTTTTGAACTAGAATTGTGTTGTCACCCTTTAACATATTTGTTTCATTGAGTCTGTACATGTAACCCTTTTTCAAAGTCAAATTTAATTTTCCAAGTATTAAAATAAGATGGCCTCTGTTACCAGTAAAAAGGGTGGATACCTTATGCGTATTGAACCCAATACCTTAACCTTTCTAAACTCATCACCTTCCATTAGAGTGGCCTTTGAAAATGTAGGTTACATTCCTTTTTGTCGAAACGCCTAGAAGATAGGTCACAACACAAGACTTGCTAGTTTGTTTTCTCTCAATTTCCACGATGGCAAAGTAAAATTAGGGGACTTGGAGATTGCTATGACTGAGAAATTTATTGCCGATGCAACCAACCTCCCTACAGCTGGGAGAATTGGTTTAAAGGGAATGAAATAGACATCTTAGCCTATAAATAGTTTACGGAGCCAGAGTTTTTAGACAAGTTTTCCTCTACTGTCCCCAGTGTTTATCTCCGGGAACAATATGTCAACCTCTTGAAAGTTATTCAAAGATACTTCACCTATGAGGGCAAGTTTAGTAGGATATATCAATACCATCTGAGACTATTAGGGCAATTCACAGAGAATAAGCCAATGAATCTTCCTTATCTTTTGCTCAAGAGTTTAGAGAGAATGGCAACTAAAGTGAAAATTCAGAAGGATATTCATGCTTCTAGCTTTTTTCATTTTTCTTTAATGAAGATTTTAGTTAAGCATGAATTTGAGAGGAAGAAAATATATTGGGTTGATTTCCTTACTAGTGTTGATTTGTTTCCAAAAACTAGTTCTCCATCATTGAAGATAGGTGAGGAAGATCGCAAGCAAGAAACCCCTAAAAAGGAAAGATACACTCAGCTATGGAGATGAAACCAATAAAGAAGGAAGATGAGAAGCCAAACAAAGGGCATATAGGCAGACTGAGCAAGAAGGCTAAGGTGCAAAGTATGAAGGATAAGAAAGCGGTTGAAGAAACAAAGGAGCAGGTGGCATCAGGTTGACATGTCAGGATTAAAATCAAGATTGAAGACACGGTGCAAGATGAATTCGAGATGAGACCCAGGATAAGGTATAGAGTCAAAACAACCCAAGAAGAGGAAACCCCTCAAGTAGTAGTGGATATTTTTGAAGATAGAAAAGTAGATAAGCAAGATCATGACATTGTAGATGAACTTAAGGGACCTGAAATAGTACAACCAAACCAGAAAGGGGACATAGCACAACCTAAAATAGGTGTTATGCATTATGAAGAAGAGGACCCTAAAATGACCAAGATGAAAGAAGAACTTTCTAAATATCAACTGAGAATAGCATTCTTGAAGAAAAACAAAAGAGATCTAAGGGAAACAGCCGAACTAGCAGAGGACAAGTCAAAGTCATCTACATCAACAGTTGTTAAGGGAAAGGTGTTGACACCTAATCCGAAACGGATGGGTGAACTGGACAGTCATCAAGAAGATGAACTGATCCGTCATGCTTGTATATAAATATGTATTAGCTAAATGAATAAATCAATCAGTTTCTCTCGCTCATTCATTCTGGAGTTACCCTGGCCTGACAAAAGGGGAAGCATGTTGCTTTATCAATGCAGGTCAAGAATGTTGTAGTAGAGCCCAGTGGGTCATCAGTCAGGGCCTTCAAGCCTAGATTTAGATATGTGCAGCAGATGAAGCATATAGCTCACGCTCCTGGAAAGCCCCCCTTCAGTTAGCGGAAAGAATGTCAAAGGTGTTTGGAGGAGGTTGAGGAAAGCAATGACCAAGTGAAGCAGATAGCAAAATCTATATTATAAAAATTCAATACAATACATTCTTGAGAACTATGATTATGAAGTTAGGGAATCATCTAAATCCCTCAACATGAGAAGTTCATTGTTTTTGTCAGAGCGGTATCTAATTTCCAAGTCCTTATGGCTAATGGGGGGACCACAAATTGTGAAGGTCGTTGTGAAAACATTAAGCTTCAAATGGGGGATTATCACATCAAAACCCACACATTTTCCATTGAAAAGGGAAGTTATGACATTGTCCTTGGTGTCGAATGGCTCTACACATTGGGTCCTATCACAATTGAATTCTAGGAGTTATATATGAGATTTAAGAAGAATGGCCACAGTCATACACTAAAGGGAATCCAGGCAGGTGCTCCTACTATCATCAAGTCACATCGAATGGAGAAGCTTTTAAAAAAGGGCCATCATGGGATAGCTGCACAACTTAATGCCATTCATGCCATTGAATCCACTCCTCCCATTCATCTTGAAATGAAACAAGTATTATATTTCCACCAGTGGGTCTTTAAAAATCTTAAGGAGCTCCCACCCTCTAGGGGTGAACATGATCATAGCATCCCTTTGCTACTGGGTACCCAACCACCAAATCTTTGTCCCTATCGATATCCTTTTGCCCAAAAGAATGAAATTGAGAAATTTGTCAAGGAACTCCTTGAAGCAGGTGTTATTCATCCCAACACCATCCCTTATTCATCTCCAGTAATCATGCTTGTAAGAAAGATGGTGAATGGTGCATGTGTCCAGACTTTAGGGCCCTATCAAGGACAAATTTCATATCACAATAGTTGATGATTTGCTTGATGAACTACATGGTGCCAATTTTTTACCAAGTTGGACCTTCACTAAAACTATCACCAAATACAGATGAAGGAATTTGACATTCCCAAGACAACCTTTAGAATTGATGAAGGCCATTATGAATTCCTAGTTATTGCCATTTGGTCTCTGTAATGCCCCATCCACTTTTGAGAGCCTCATGAACTAGCTTCTGAAACCATATCTCAGAAAAAAAATTCCTGGTATTTTTTTATGACATTCTCATCTACAACATAACATGGGACACCCACCTTCAGCATGTTGACCACGTATTTCAACTGCTCCAAGATCATAAATTATTTGTCAAATTATCCAAGTGTTCCTTTGGCATAGAAAAAATAGAGTATTTGGGACACATTGTGGGTCGTGAAGGAGGGAAGGTTGATCCGAAAAAGATTAAGATAATGCAAGATTGGCCGCAACCAAAAATCTTGAAGAGTTTGAGACGATTCTTGGGTCTCATGAGCTATTATCACAATTTTTTACGCAATTATGGACGCATTGCCCAACCCCTCACTAATCTTCTCAAGAAAAAATCATTTCTTTGGATTGTTGCAAGTCAGCAAGCCTTTTTGGCTCTCAAACAGGCCATGTGCTCACCATGTGCTCCACTCCAATATTGGTCCTACCAGACTCTACAAAACCTTTTGTGATTGAATATGATGCTTCAGGTATGGGTATTGGTGTAGTATTAATGCAGGAAGGTAGATCATTGGCCTTCACAAGTCAACAATTTAGTGGCAAGCAGCTGGGTCAATCTACATATGAGAAAGAAATGATGACCATCTTACATGAAGTCAACACTTGGTGACCATACTTATTGGGGTGTCGTTTCTAAATCCTCACTGACCCTCATAGCCTTAAATATTTCCTAGAGCAACTTCTATCATCGCCACAACAAAGTAAATGGCTCGCAAAAATGTTGGGATATGATTATGAGATAATTTACAAGAAGGGGTGTGACAATGTAGTGGTCGATGCGTTATCTCACCAATTTGAGTATAAGGGCAATGTTTTATCCCTCTCTACCCATACCAGATTGGATTGAAGGGGCCATCATGAATGGTTCTCCCACCCCTTTATGTCCCAACTCATTAATAAATTAAAGGAAAATCCTAATTCTTCAAAGGACTACCCTTGAAAGCATGAGATTCTTCACTATAAAGATTGGGCTGTGTTATCCTCGGCCTCCACCCTCAAAACATGCATCTTGGAATATTTTCACTCCTCTCTGGTTGCAGGACATTCAGGCTTTCAGAAAACTTATGCATGAGTGCGTCTCTCTTTATTTTGGACTGGCATGAAATGTTCTCTGCCATCATTGTTTATTGGCAGCAATTAGAAAATTCTCTCTTTCATACCTATCAAGACTGCCTCTAACCTGCTCTTCTACTGTAATTCAGACTTTGAAAAGTTGGCAAAATCGGTGGCGACTAGATTAGAGTTGAGCATTGAATATGAGCCCGGTGTTGGCGTCTTCTGTAAAATTAAAAAAATAAGAAAATGCAACAGTTGACATTCTAAATTCCTGGACATTCGACATGTTTAACCCAACTGCGAGTTAGGTTGGATATGAATTTTATACGCTCAACGATATGAGGACCTATCCCCTATCCCCATTTTCAGCTTCTCAGCTTTGTCGAATTTATCAAAATTGAGTGTTTTTCTATCCCTACTCATTTGTTACTCTGTCAACTTGTGCTACTTGATTACCTGACATCTTCGACAGTTTCGATATGGGTTGAACCATTTCACCAACTGAAGGCATGTTCAGGGGCATCTTTGTCTCTGGCTATAACCCTGAATCTGATAAGGCAGGTTGTAACTTAGACGGTCTCTGGCTATAACTCCGAATCTGATAAGGCAGGTTGTAACTCAGACTCACTTGATGGTGAAATCGTCTGTTGTTGAAATTTATTGTAGATCATTGTCAAGTTCTCTTCTTTCAATATTTGTTGGTGCATTCCGCAGAGGCTGAAGCATGGACTTGAACGAAGGAAGCTCCTGAGTCTGTGTCGTATAGGATTTTGACAACCAGACGGTCGAAATTTGTGACGAGTAGAAACCATTGCAAGTACTTCCCTTGAGGGAACCGAGCCACTTCCATAGTATAGACATCGTCTGCCATTTCCGCTCTTGCTTTTCCTCCTATGCACGTGGTTGAGGACAATTGTTTCATTGCCTCAAAGGTTTGGATCGTTGGATACCTAGTAGCCAACAGTCACACCATACAGCCGCACCCTTCGCTCTGAACGCCAACAGTCGCACCCTTCGCTCTTAATGCCGACAGTCGCACCATACGGGTCGTTTACAAGATCTACATTAGTTGAATTTGTCAGTGGATGCCACACCAGCATCGAACGTCGATCCTGATCTAGTTTTGTTAATAGATGCATGTTAATACAGTTTAGTTCCCGTCATCAGTTTGATAAAGAAGAATACCGCCTCAGAGATATATCATATTCTAATGTCGGGCTAAGACTTCGAACACATGGGCCTTCACTACGGCTTCATGACTTGGCCTTCTCCAAAGGTGAACGTGACCGTGAGCAAGAGCGAGAAGGAGATCGAGACAGAGACCAAGACCGAGACTGAGACCGATATCGAGATGCACTAATGCTTCATTTTCAGTATTATGGGGTATTCCCAAACTATGGCTCCTGCTTCGAGAAATCGATTTCTTGTAAGAAGATGCCCTCGATCCAGACCTAGAAAAGGAACGTTAGCGTGAATGTGATATTGAATGAGAGTAAGATTTACGACTAGGAGAGTATGCACTTTTTGAGACTATTCTTGATCATGATCTTGATCTTGAATATACAGACGGGCTTCTAGAGCGGCTTCGACTACGACTCTGAAGAGAATCATAACTTCTGGCACTTCTCTCACTATAGCTTCTTGAGTAACTTCGAGAATAACTGCACCCACGATCGAGAAAATGGATTGCGGAACTCTGAATCATCAAGAATTGTTATAGCATTTTTCATATCCTCGTAGCTTTTGTAGTCTACAATCCCACAGTTCCACTGCCTTTGCGGTAAACTTGAGAAAAGCATACATCACCCGCATGGCGCATGTGATCCTTCAAATCTTGCCATAATGCAGAGCTAGGTAGTCCATGCACAATAACTTTGTATCCAGTATGCCTATACAAACCGCTCGAATGACTACCGCTAGAGTAGCTACCATACGTTTCAATAGATGAAATTTCCTGGCAAGAAAGTGACAGGATTTACGCAGAGACGAGATGGGTGATTATCTTTCAAGATAAAACACCATGGAAGCCTTTTCGAAATTCTAAGTTTCTCTATATTTTCTAAATTATGGGCAACAACCTTTGAAAATTTCATTTTGAAGAAGGGAGGAACATTGATATATTCAAGATTGTTCTAAACATGACTTCTATCTAGTATCCAAGCAAGATAATGGTAGATATTTCAAAGAAATATATCAAATTTGTTACTCATTTATTTCATTGATTATTTTATTGCTGGAGCATTTTCTGCACAAGTTTACACATTCATTTGTTGAGTTTGAGTTGTTGAGAAAATGCTGGACATTGAATAATTATTAGAGTTTTTGAAGGCATTGATACATTCTACTATTCATGATACAATAAAAATCAGCAAAACCACTACCGATATTCAAATATGCCTACAAGATGTGCATGAAAAGATTTATTTTTTGCAGCGAGAATTTCACTTCTAGCGAGATGAATTAAAACATCTCAATTTTCATTCTAAACATGTTTTTGTTCAAAAAATTGAGATAAACTCCCATCAACAACAAGTCAATAATGTTGAAGTTGATTCAGATCTAGTGCCCAATGAAAGAACATATTTGCAGAAAGAAGCATAAATTCAGCATACACTTCCCAAGTCCATCATCAGACCTTGGGAAGAGCTTGTCCACAACAAGCACAAAACTGGTCTTGGATAAGACAATGACGTATCATTTCATATTCTAGATTACTCAAAGTCCATCTAGTTTCAGATTGCTGGATTTTTTCATGACAGTTCACCTTAAGTTGTTTCAAATTGTGTTCATTTTCCACAACAACAACAACAAAATGTTAAATGCCAACATTGTGACTGAGTTGGCCATGTGAAAGATCATTGTTTTGATCTTTATCCATATAAGCATTGTCACAAAACCAGTCATTATTCAAACAGATGCTTCAGAAACAAACCTCCTGCAAGAACAAAGATTCATCTTGGATGGATCGCTTCTTGGCAATGGGCTTCAACAACCAAGAAGATATTTCGCTCATACAATAGGATTTGTTCTCGAATATTTAATAGTCTTGCAGTTGAGTTTTCTCCATCATCTCACCTTGTATATGACAGGGGAGAATTGATGGTCCTCTACAAACTTAAAAGCTACATCAAGCGAGCCTGAGCCATAACCTGCCATACTAGATTCAGAGTTGTAGCCAGAAACAAAGATGCCCATGAGCATGCCTTTAGTTGGTGATGCCTCTTCAAAGAATTGGGGGCACTTCCTCTAGAAGAAGACTTCAGCTTCTTGCCAGTTTTGGAATGGTTCTATGAATTGCATTAAGCATTCCAGAGTTGGTGGTAATCCTTAAACCATCACAGGTTGAGACCTCCCTTTTGAGGTTGAGGTTCTCTTTTTTATGCGGGGTGAGACCTCCCTTTCATGGTTGAAGGTTTCCCTCTTCAAAATATCAGGATCACTTCCTCTAGCAGAAGACCTCAGCTTCATGCCAGATTTGGAAGAGTTCTGGGAACTACACTAAGCATTCGAGTGTTGGTAGTCATCCTTAAACCACCTCCCTTTATACCAACATTTCATAGAGCACATTCAGCCTAGTGCTGCCATGCATTTTTCCACGTTTTGTATACACCTCTCTTCTTGGACTCATACATAATCCTTCAAATTAAGGGGGTAATGTTGGACACCTAATCCTCTAAGAGTTGGTGTGGAAGTTGAACAACCAAAGAGAGTCCAAGGAACCACTTGGAATACAAAACCAAGGGTCACTTCTATGTATTATAAATGTATATCATGTCAATAATAGATGTACTCTCATGCTTATCATTCATACTTTGTTTCTGCCATGTATGTGTTTAACGAATCATAATTAATTGAGGTAAGCTGTGAATAATCTAGAAACTCAGACGAATCGAATCCAATATGACCTTAGTTATCAATTAAGTTTTAATCGTGGTCATTGGAGTCTCAGCAAAAGATTATAAGAAGAATTCGATGGGTAGATGGAGAACATAGATATAAGAGATCAATTTCCTTAGAGAGTTCAATTTTCCAGAGAGAAGCAGTAGTGGTTGAATGAATTCTATCCATAGAAGGGAAGTAAAGACAAAGAGGAGCAGGTACAGTGATCTAGAGGATTTTTTCTAGATTTGAAGAGGTAGCAAAAAAAGCTGATTTATTCCCAACGAGGCAGCGCAGAGGACTGCGCAGTCAACTGTAGAGGGCAATTCGATTTAGCTGTGGGAAAAATCCATTAAGATTTTATGATGGAACCTAGCCCACGCTGTCGTTACACTTTACACTTTATAGGTGCCACTTGGATGCTTACGTGGTTGTATTTGGTGTTGTTCTTCCCGCGCTCAATGGTTGGTAGCTGAACATTAATTGCTGGAGTTATTACACAGTCCTTCCACCTCGGTGACTGATATTACCCTAACCCTAACTCAGTTTCTCGATCATTCTTGTCATTTCTGTTATCGCTCTGAAGGTTTAGAGCTCTGCGCAATGAAATGTTCTCGGTGGTATTGTATTCGGCCTTTTCTGGTTCTGTAGCACAGTTTAGTGATTGTAAGTTGATTTTGTATTCATTCTGGTTGTGGACGGAGGCTTCCTTTGTGCGTTTACCTTCTTATACTCCTCTGTACATTGACTGTGTTCGGCTTTGGGTTCTCGCTGTAAATTCTGGTAAGTTATTTGCTTGCTTGGCCACTCTGTTTTAAACGAACGAATCCAAGTTCTGGTCCTGGTCCTATTTGCTGGGATTGTTAGTTGTTTTATTGCTGGGGTTCGACTGATTCTACTCCATTTCTGTGTATGCTATTATATTTATGGTCTGTGGTTCTTGTATATGTCTTGACAATGGTTTCTGGGATTATGAATGCTGGTGGTGCTCCGCTGTTCGGACAGGAACAATGGCAATGCTTAAACAACCTCTGTTACAGGTAATTTAGTCGTTCTCTGTTTCAATATTTGTCCCTTTTCGTTCTGGGTCTAAACCCGACTGCTCCTCTGGTCTTCATATTGTTATGGCGTCCTCTGGTTCGACTTTATGGCCACTCCTCATGCGGTCTCCAGGTGAGGTTTCCTTTCCTGCTTGTCTCTGTTTCTATTATGCTGGTTTTGTTTCTCTATTCGAGGGTTTCGCTCTTCCGTATATGATGAATCCTGACTCGCTTCTGTTGTTTGGTTACAGGTCTGTTACAGTGGCCTGGAGGGCGCACGTCTCCGACTTCCGCAATGTTTGGTGGCTTGAAAGTTGGTAGGCCTGGAACCTATTTTGTTAGCCTGACTCAAGGTCTCCGTTATGCATATGATATGCTTGTTATATTATTGTTTGAACCTGGTAGCTTGCATGTCTGCCATCGTTTGTGTGGGATGTGTTCACGTCTGCAACACGGTCTCAACAACCCTGGCTTTATGTCTATAGTCAAATCCTTACGAGGGTTTCGTCTTTCGATTGCCTGTAGTCAAACCCTAACGAGGGTTTCATCTTTTCCGTTGTTTGTCTGTAATGGCTGAGTGAACTTTGATCTGGTTTTGATGAAGACAATCTCTGTAATCCTTAAGGGACCTTTACTCTTTGGTCTTTCGGCTATGTCGTAATGTTTCTAGCAATACAAATGTAAACTGTGCTTTTAATGAAAGGGAAAAAGAAATGATTCGTTGGGTACCTGTAGCCTTCGCCTATCGTTGTGTTTCGCCGCTGGCGTTTGGTTCTTGTACTGGGTTATTTGCCTGTATGCTGATATCGATTTCATAATCGTGACTCTTCGACGATACTCTTGTGTGCTTGTTTGACACTGGTTTCGGATTTCAGTTCATATTTGTTCAGCAGTCATAATGTTACATTTAATTTACAAAAATATGAAATCTCAGTAATCATGTGTGGGAGATTAATTCAATAACTTAGGAAATAATAGATGGACAATATTCTTCAGATACTTTGAATGCTTTGATAATTTTTATTCTTCAATTTCTCAACTTATTTTCTATTTGGAAAAAAGACCCTTTCTTTACATGGATGCTTTGCTTTTATAGCCTCTGTATGCAGTTTCAGGCTTGCAGTTTGACTCTTTCTGTTACAAAATTAGTTACATGTTTCTGTTCCTGTTTGTAACTGTAACTGTTCAAATATGTTAAGACTTGTAAAAGCAATTAATAGTTATTTTTCCTAATTACAGAAACTACCTTTCAATTGACAATGAAACTAATAATAAACTTAACTGGAAAGTAAATCATTCAACTGTTTCTGACTTGTAAAATAAATAAAAAGAAAAAATTATTTCCAGCAGAATCTGACAATTCGGTGTCCCGCTCGTGAACCTGGTTGGAGTCTTTCTGCCTCGTCACTGTGAGCTAGATGCTCCTGCATCAGGCTCCCGGGGTGAGAAAAGATCATGACTCCTGTTCATGAGTTCTTCCATTGTTGCCCCTGTTCGTTCAATCTGCCTGGCGTCAAGCCATGAGCTGTCCTCAATTGGACGGTTCTTCCACTTGACCAGGTACTGAAAATAATTTTTCCGTCGAGTATGCCTAACTACCTGAGTTTCGAGGATGCCTTCGATCTCAGGAGGTTGGACATAAGGCATCTATTTCTTCCAACTGTCTCTGTCTTCCTGGGTGTTCCGCGTGGATTGTCCGGGTTCTTCCTTCCTTCCTTCCAACAGTTCACCTGAATATGGAAACAAATCTGCCACATTGAAGATAGGTGATATGCCTACTCCAGGTGGTAGCTGGATTTCGTAGGTGTTCGCTAAAAACTTCCGCAAAATCTTGCAAGGTCCTATTTTCTTGTATTTTAATTTGTTATACGTACCTTTAGGAAACCGCTCCTTGCGTAAGTGTACCAGAACATCATCCCCTACCTCAAAATGAACTTCTCTCCTCTTCAGATCTGCGTGTTCCTTATACTTCAAGCTGCTGTCCTGTAACTTTGCCTTGACCTGTTCATGTAAATCTCGCATAGCATTTGCAAAATCTTCGCCATCCGCACTCCGTCGTTCCTGTAAACCAAGATCCCGAAGTTCATGCACTCCTCGAGGGTGCATACCATAAAGAATCTGGAAGGGATTGAGACCCGTGCTACAATTCAGCGAATCGTTGTAAGCAAATTCTGCTTGCGCCAGCACTCGGTCCCACATTCTAGAATTTTCTCTGACTAAGCTGCGCAACAGATTTCCTAGACTTCTGTTCACAACTTCTGTTTGCCCATTGGTCTGCGGATGGTAAGCAGAACTGTAGCTTAATTGGGTGTTCATTTTCTTCCATAAAGTCCGCCAAAAATGTCCAGTGAACTTTACATCTCTGTCTGATAGGATGGTTGTTGGTAACCCGTGTAATCGGACAATCTCGTTAAAAAACAAGTGAGCCACGTAAGTAGCATCACTAGTTTTCCGACAAGGTACAAAATGTGCCATTTTCGAGAAACGATCTACCACTACCATTACCGAATCATACCCTTTCTGTGTCTTCGGCAGTCCCAATACAAAATCTAAACTCACAGAATCCCAAGGTCTACCTGGAATGGGTAATGGCGTGTACAGTCCTGTGTTCTGGCTATGTCCTTTCGCTAGTTGACACACCTTACACTTAGTCACAAAACGTTGCACGTCCCATCTCATTCTCGGCCAAAAGTAAAAGTGACTAAGTTGCTCCAAAGTCTTGTCAATACCAAAGTGTCCAGCCAATCCCCCGCTGTGTTTTTCACGTATGATATTCTCCCTCATAGAACAGCTGGGGATACACAGTTGTCCTCGCTTGAAAAGTAATTTCTCCTGTATATTATAGTCCAACCAAGGACTGTTTCCTCTTATCAAAGGATTCTGGCATGACTCATAAGCTTCTTTGAAATCTGGGTCTGTCTTATAAAGATCCCGTAAATGTTCAAATCCCAAAACCTGCATAGTGCTTTCCTGCAACAATAAAGCTTTTCTACTCAATGCGTCGGCTACCTTATTCGCTTGCCCACTGATATGCTTCAGTACAAAATTAAAGCTCTGTAAGTACTCCACCCATTTGGCATGCTTATGATTAAGTTTATGCTGTTGCATTACATACTGTAATGCAGAATTATCTGAGAACAGCACGAACTCGTTTCCCAGCAAGTAATGCCTCCAGTGTCTTAGTGCCTGTACTACTGCGTAGAATTCCTTATCATATGAGGAGTACTTCTGCCTACTCTCATTCAGTTTTTCACTGAAAAATGCCACGGGTCTGTCCTCCTGACTGAGAACAGCCCCAATTGTTGTTCCACTTGCATCACAACGTACCTGAAATAGTTTTTGAATGTTTGGTAGCCTAAGAATCGGTCTTTCCGTTATTTTCCTCTTCAATAGATGAATGCTCTTTTCCGCCGCTTCTGTCCATCGAAAAGGTTGGCTGGCCTTTTTGATGGTCTCCAACATTGGAGCACAGATTCTGCTAAAATCTCTGATAAACTTCCTGTAAAAACTTTCTAATCCATGAAAACTTCGTACCTCGAACAAATTCTTCGGTGACTGCCAATTCACGATTGCTGTCACTTTCTCCGGATCCATTTTTAATTCATTCTCTGCTATCACAAACCCCAGATAAATCAGTTCTCTCTGCAAAAACGTACACTTCTTCAGGTTGATCAATAACTTATTCTGCTGTAGCTTCTCAAGCACTTTACGCACATGCCGGAGGTGTTCTTCTCGTGTCTTACTGAAAATCAGTATGTCATCCAAATAAACAATTACAAATTTCCCTATATACTCCTTTAGCATCTCATTCATGAGTCTCATGAAGGTGTTGGGTGCATTACTTAACCCGAACGGCATGACCAGCCATTCATATAAGCCCTCATTTGTTTTAAAAGCTGTCTTCCATTCGTCTCCTTCACGTATCCGGATCTGGTGATATCCTCTTTTTAAATCTATCTTAGAAAAGTAAGCTGCCCCACTCAGACAGTCCATCATATCATCCATATGCGGTAATGGAAATCTGTACTGTATGGTAATTTTGTTGATGGCTCTGGAATCCGTGCACATCCACCATTCTCCTCCCTTTTTGGGGGCGAGAACTGTTGGTACAGAACATGGGCTCAAACTTTCTCTGATTAATCCTTTATCCAATAGCTCCTGCACCTGTTTTCTGATTTCTTCGTTATCCTTGGGGCCCATTCTGTAAGCTGCCTTATTCGGTAAGCTGGCTCCTGGTATGAAATCAATGTGGTGACTAATGCTCCGCTTGGGAGGTAGCTTATCCGGCAAGTCGTCTACTACTATATCTGTAAACTCTTCTAACATCTGCTGTATTTCTACAGGCAAATCCGTGATTTCTGTGTGTAACAAAACTGTCCTAGTCCTTCTTACTACAGCAAAATTCATCTCACTGTTTTCAACTTGTTTCAAAAATTGTTTTCCGTTCATAAGTAACGCCTTTGGTTCATTTCCTTCAACTGCCTCTTTCTCCTCTCTGATAGGCACAAGGGTGTGTTTGACCCCGTCTTTTTCAAACTTATAACAATTCAATACCCCATCATGTGTCACTTTCCTGTCATATTGCCAAGGTCTGCCCAACAAAATGTGGCACACGTCCATTGGCATAATGTCGTAAACAATTTTGTCTTTATAACGCCCTATCTGGAACTCCACTTCACTCTGTTCATCCACCAGCAACTGGTGTCCTCTCTGTAACCACGAAACTCGATATGGAGTGGGGTTTTTCAGACGTTTTAGCCCCAACTTCTCCACCATCTCGACTGACACTAAATTTTCAGTACTGCCGCTGTCAATTATCATTTTACAGCACTTACCTTGTTATTTAAAAACTGTTCTGAACAGAGCTTTCCGTTGCGTCTGTTCAATACTATCATCCACTGGCTTCACCAGCACCTTATGCAGCACTAACGCTTCTCCTGTCTCTGGGGCATTTTCTGCCTCTTGAGGAGGTGCTGCTGCTTCCTCTGGCTGTGCCATGTATGCGCCTCGCTGTCCAGTGGAATCTGTCTCTGGGCACTCAAAAGAGCGGTGCCCCCACTTGTGGCATCTATAACACTGGTATCCAGTTCCTCTTCCACGACCAGTTCCTCTACCACGCTAAAACGATCTGCCACTCCTCATTCCATCTCCTTTCTCTGATGTTCCCGAAGCCTTCGAACTGCTGGCTTCTTCACTGTTGCTGGCAGTTCGGCCCCTACCATAGGACTGGCCTCTTCCCCTGTTAGACCCACGTCCTCTCCGGGCATTCTGTCTTCGGTTAAGCTTTTCTTCTGCTTTAACTGCACTCTGATATGCCTCCTCTGTATTGTTGGGAGACAAAATACTTATTTCGTCTAAAATTTCCATCCTCAGCCCATTCACATATCTGGCTGTCCTCTCTGCTGTATCCTCTGTATATCCTGCTCGCAAGTTTACTCGATAAAATTCCTCCATATATTCCTTCACTGTCAGACCTCTTTGTCTCAAATTCTGAACTTGCCTATGTAACACAATCTGGTAATCCCTTGGCAGAAATCTGCCCTTCAATTTTGCTACCATCCTTGCCCAGGTCTTTATTGGAGGCTTGTTCAACCTCTTTCTCTCATTCTGGACACTGTCCCACCACAGGGTGGCGTGTCCTTTCAGCTTGGTTGCTGCAAACTTGACCCTGCGGTCTTCACTAATTTCTTCGCATTCAAAGTACTTGTCCATCTCGCTAATCCAATCTAATACTACATCAATCGATAAACTGCCATCATAAGTCGGCAACTCTGGTTTTGGTTTACTATTTGACAATAATACAGACTTCAACAGTCTTACTTCTGGTGAGTCACCTTCAGCTCCATCTGTTGGTGCTTCCACTTCTTCGTCACTCACATCACCTAACTCCGAATCTCTCCTTCTGCCTGCCTCTACTGCTTCTAATCGAGCAGTAAGAATTCTGAGTTCTTCTCTCAACGCCTCATCTGTCATCCTACGGGCACCTCTGCCTCGTCCTCTTCTTCCTATATCCATTTCTCCCAAATCTCTTCAACTCAATTGCTCTGATACCACTCTGATGGAACCCAGCCCACGCTGTCGTTACACTTTACACTTTATAGGTGCCACTTGGATGCTTACGTGGTTGTATTTGGTGTTGTTCTTCCCGCGCTCAATGGTTGGTAGCTGAACATTAATTGCTGGAGTTATTACACAGTCCTTCCGCCTCGGTGACTGATATTACCCTAACCCTAACTCAGTTTCTCGATCATTCTTGTCATTTATGTTATCGCTCTGAGGGTTTAGAGCTCTGCGCAATGAAATGTTCTTGGTGGTATTGTATTCGGCCTTTTCTGGTTCTGTAGCACAGTTTAGTGATTGTAAGTTGATTTTGTACTCATTCTGGTTGTGGACGGAGGCTTCCTTTGCGCGTTTGCCTGCTTATACTCCTCTGTACATTGACTGTGTTCGGCTTTGGGTTCTCGCTGTAAATTCTGGTAAGTTATTTGCTTGCTTGGCCACTCTGTTTTAAACGAACGAATCCAAGTTCTAGTCCTGGTCCTATTTGCTGGGACTATTAGTTGTTTTATTGCTGGGGTTCGACTGATTCTACTCCATTTCTGTGTATGCTATTATATTTCTGGTCTGTGGTTCTCGTATATGTCTTGATAATGGTTTCTGGGATTATGAATGCTGGTGGTGCTCCGCTGTTCGGACAGGAACGATGGCAATGCTTAAACAACCTATGCTACAGGTAATTTAGTCGTTCTCTGTTTCAATATTTGTCCCTTTTCGTTCTGGGTCTAAACCCGACTGCTCCTCTGGTCTTCAGATTGTTATGGCGTCCTCTTGTTCGACTTTATGGCCACTCCTCACACGGTCTCCAGGTGAGGTTTCCTTTCCCACTTGTCTCTGTTTCTATTATGTTGGTTTTGTTTCTCTATTCGAGGGTTTCGCTCTTCCGGATATGATGAACCCTGACTCACTTCTGTTGTTTGGTTACAGGTCTGTTACAGTGGCCTGGAGGGCGCACGTCTTCGTCTTCCGCAATGTTTGGTGGCTTGAAAGTTGGTAGGCCTGGAACCTATTTTGTTAGCCTGACTCGAGGTCTCCGTTATGCATATGATATGCTTGTTATATTATTGTTTGAACCTGGTAGCTTGCATGTCTGCCATCGTTTGTGTGGGATGTGTTCACGTCTGCAACACGGTCTCAACAACCCTGGCTTTATGTCTATAGTCAAACCCTTACGAGGGTTTTGTCTTTCGATTGCCTGTAGTCAAACCCTAACGAGGGTTTCATCTTTTCCGTTGTTTGTCTGTAATGGCTGAGTGAACTTTGATCTGGTTTTGATGAAGACAATCTCTGTAATCCTTAAGGGACCTTTACTCTTTGGTTTTTCGGCTGTGTCGTAATGTTTCTAGCAATACAAATGTAAACTGTGCTTTTAATGAAAGGGAAAAAGAAATGATTCGTTGGGTACCTGTAGCCTTCGCCTATCATTGTGTTTCGCCACTGGCGTTTGGTTCTTGTACTGGGTTATTTGCCTGTATGCTGATATCGATTTCGTAATCGTGACTCTTCGACGATACTCCTGTGTGCTTGTTTGACACTGGTTTCAGATTTCAGTTCATATTTGTTCAGCAGTCATAATGTTACATTTAATTTACAGAAATATAAAATCTCAGTAATCATGTGTGGGAGATTAATTCAATAACTTAGGAAATAATAGATGGACAGTATTCTTCAGATACTTTGAATGCTTTGATAATTTTTATTCTTCAATTTCTCAACTTATTTTCTATTTGGAAAAAAGACCCTTTCTTTACATGGATGCTTTGCTTTTATAGCCTCTGTATGCAGTTTCAGGCTTGCAGTTTGACTCTTTCTGTTACAAAATCAGTTACATGTTTCTGTTCCTGTTTGTAACTGTAACTGTTCAAATATGTTAAGACTTGTAAAAGCAATTAATAGTTATTTTTACTAATTACAGAAACTACCTTTCAATTGACAATGAAACTAATAATAAACTTAACTGGAAAGTAAATCATTCAACTGTTTCTGACTTGTAAAATAAATAAAAAGAAAAAATTATTTCCAGCAGAATCTGACAATTCAGTGTCCCGCTCGTGAACCTGGTTGGAGTCTTTCTGCCTCGTCACTGTGAGCTGGATGCTCCTGCATCATTTTAGAGGATGGAAAGTCTTCCAGAATGATAGAGAATCATTTTCCTTAGAAGAGATGGGCATAATGACTTTATCAAAGGTAGTTTTAGGGTAGACGTTCAAGCATGTGTGCAAGCACGGCGTAGAAGCTAGCATGAGGGGTCCACGATGATGCATTTTTGAAGCGAAGTCGTGTTGTAGTTGCTTGTGGAGGAAGGGAAATCCCCTTAGATAATTTTGGTCATATTTTCATGCTGGTTGGATCACTAGTTGGGCATCCATAGATTGTACTCATAATTTCATTATTGCATAATAATAAAAACCCTTAGTTGTTGCACCAGTTTTCCCAATTTGGTTTTTTCCAGGGACAATTGTCCATAAATAATTGTGTCAATTTTGTGTGTGTGTGTGTGTGCTAGAATATTTCTCAGTTTCCATCACTATTATTTTCTGCAGTATTTTTATGAATATTTCAGTGTGTTATTTCATTGTTTCCATAGCAATAAACTACTAATTTAATTAACAGCTAGAAAAAATAATACCAGTGGCTGCAATAGGATTTCAGTAGTTGAAATTTGCACACGGTGTTTGAGCGTGATTGATCAGACAGGGAAGCTCAAAAGTGGAAGAAGAAATTTGTTACTCAGATTGCGCTGCATGACAAATTCTGGAGGCGGCACAAAGCTTGGGCCAGGAAGATCAAGTTTCTTGTGGAAGTTAGATTTTTTAGTGAAGGTTAATAGAAAAAATCAGCTTTCCAATTGAGTGATTTCAACATGCAAAGGGAGAAGCAACAACTCATATTTTTGCTGAGAAGATTCCTTTTTTGGGCACAGAGGGTTTTGTTGCAGTTTGCAACAACATAAATGACGTCGGGTGGAAGAGAAAGAACATACTACGGGAAAATTTCTGTTTGGTCTAAAATGTGGATGCAAATTAAATTTTCATTTGCTATCATTCCGGGCAAGTAAACTTCGAGGATCATCCAATATATATGGACTTAGAGATAAACTAAACTAAACTAGGTGAAGAAATGCCAAAGATCCCTTACAGGAGGTCTTTCATTGGGATCTCCAACACCTATTTAATCATTTAACAAAATGAAATCTAAAAACATTGTGACAAGTATAAGAAATATTAAAGCTCCCTTACAGAAGATTGTTTGTTAATATTTCTAATCATCTTAATCAACAAACTATTTAAACTAATGAAATTAAAGCACTTAAATCTAATTCTGATTGATTGCATGAAATATTAAAGCTCTCTTACAAGATACTATTCATTTATATTTCAAGCAAATGAATCAAAAACTTAAACTAATGAAATCAAACATTCAATAACAAATCAGATTCATTGAAAGAAATATTAATAATTTCTTACGAAAGGTCATTTGTTAATATTTCAAACATATGAACCAATAATTTAATCTAATGAAATTCACAAAAAACATAAAATGAAAGTTTACCAAAACAAAACGAGCATGCAAGTGAGGCAATGGGGACCCTCCATAGCTCCACAAGCACACCTAGAAAGAAGTCAAATGTAGAAGAAAATCCAATCCACTTTATTTATCATCAATTGAAAATTGCAATTACAAGCTCCAAGTTCTACATTCCAAGAGGTGCTAAACTCTGCATTACAATGACTCTAAAATCTAAAATTACAAATGAAGGACTAAGTTTCTAAATTCTTAAAATTAAGATTACAAATGAAGGAGATAACACTCCTATTTATACAAAAGCTATGATAACAAACTCATAAATGTAAAACCACTATTCCCTCCTTTGTTCCACATATTTCTCAACCAATGGTGACACTTAACCCTATCCTCCATGATTTCCTCCATGAGGTCCATGATCTTCTCTATGAGGTCCATGATCTCCTCAAATTCGAATTTAAACATAAAGTGCCACATAAAGATGCCTTGGAAGCTTCATTTGTACCTACACATGTCAACAAACTCATTTTAATTGATAGGTATAAGTATATGGAGATTATTTTCTAAAGTTTAACCATAAATTCTCTTAAAAATACTAAGAATTAATAATGTTTTGGAAAACACAAAGGTAACCCATATAATGATGAAAGTGAAGCTGATGTGGTGACATGGTGGTGAAATAGAGGTGAGAAAATGTGTGAAAGGAGTGAAAGTGGATGTATTTTAAGGATAATTCTTAGGCCCAACAATTTCTCTCAAAGGATTTCAAGTTTTAGAAATATGTTTTTCCTTGTAGTAGATTAGCAGAAGTTGTGAGCATATTTTCTTACTCCATAAGGAAGTGCAAATAACAAATTACCAGCCAAGTAGACGAAAATAGGGATATTTTCAGCCAGATGCAGAGATGGCCACAGATGGGCTTAGAGATCAGGATAGGTTGGAGGGATCCTTCAACTTTGTCATCCACAAATCTAGGATGTCCTTTGTGCTGGATGAATATGGTCTTAAGACCTATGTAGAGAACGTGGTAACAGTTACCTAGGATGTGGATCAGCTGAAGGAGTAGATGAAATAAATGGTGAAGGCGAAGTGACTAATCCTGGATGGAGTCTTAGACCATATAGTCTCACATAAAGATAACAAAGGTACATCCATAGAGATTTGGGATTCTCTTGTCTAGCTATAGCAGGGTACTTCCGAGCAGTGGAAGATGTTCCTCCAGGAGAAGCTGAGAAGCCTTAGAATGCAAAAGGGTGAAATCATATATCCCTTCCTCACTAGGATTCAAGAGGTCCAATATCAGCTAGTAGTTGTTGGGGAGGCAACTCAACCCATAGAGCTTGTATGGTTAGCACTAAATAGTGTCTTAGAGGATTGGAAAGTCATTGTCCAAAGTATATTGGGCAGTGACACATTTCTTGGATGGGACAAGATGTGGGCATATGTTATGCAACCAACTCACAAATAAACAAATCAAACAACTTAAAACTTATCCTCTTCAAGGGGGAAACATATTTTACATTAAATAAATGAACAATTATTGGATGATACAAATGATAAGACCTCCTCGGTATATATAAGAGTCTAAGGGGTCACAATATAATTAGAGTCTAGAAATAATAATGTAGGTGTACAACAATAACAACATGGGGATATATGGGCACAACAATAACAATAAGAGGCTACAATAAAAATAACAATAAGGGGGATAAACTAGTATTATAGGGACATGGCACGCCCCTCTCCTTCAAAAAGATGTTGTCCTCAATGATTGAGTAGTTCTGGATGCTTCTATATAAAATTCTCATCCTCCCATGTGGAATCTTCAGCATGAAAGTTCTTCCACTTAATGAGATAATTTGAAATTAATTGATTTCTTAGCTGTTATTTTTTGTTTCCGTAACTACTTGAGGCTCAAATATGATTCTTTCTTCTTCGTCAAGTTCTGGAAACACTGTTTGAAATAGGAGCCTGTCACCAATAACCTTCTTTAAGCACAAAACATGGAAAACTGGGTGTATTTAGGAAGATGTAGGAGACTTCAAATTGTATGCCATAATACCAATCTATTGCAACACCTTGTAAGGACCATAATAATTGGGTGATAATTTATTATCCTTCTTAGCTTGCTTGAGGGAAATTTTTTTGTATGGTTGTAGCCATAAAAATACCAAGTCACCTACATCAAAACTTGTTTAATTGCGATGTTGATTTGCCTCTTGTTTCATTTGATTCTGCGTCAAAGTGATGTTATCCTTTAAGAGTTGGAGAACTTGTTGTTAATGCTCGATGTGATCTTCCACTGCTTAAACCTTAAAAATTTTTCTTAAAGATGATGTGATGGATGGTGGATGATATCCATAAAGTGCCATAAATGGGGTCATTTTTGTTGCACTATGGAAGGAAGTGTTATACCACCATTCAACTAGAGATAACCACTTGACCCATTGTGTTTGTTTATTAGATACAAAGCAACAAAGATATCCTTCCAAACATTTGTTCACTCTCATTTTCCCATTAGATTGGGGATGATAAGATGAGCTATGAACTAATTGAGTACCAAAACAAGAAAATAATTCCGTTCAAAACTTTCTAGCAAAAATGATATCTATGTGACTTAGAATAATCTTTGGGTTTCCATGTAGATTTTGAATTGTTTCCATAAATGCAGTAGCAATTGTACTCGCTTTAAAATGATGAGATAATGCACAAAATTATGCGTACTTGGTAAGTCTATCAACTACCACAATGATGACACTCTTTCCTTTATACTTGGGTAAACCTGTGATAAAATCCACTAAGACCTCCTCTCAACATTGACTTGAAATGGCTAAAGGTTGTAACAAACCCAAGGTCTTAATTGTTTTGATTTTATTTTATTGGAAAAACAAACATTGTGCCACAAACTTCTGAACATTAGATTTAAGGCCATCCCAAAAAAAATGCTTCTTGAACCTGTGGTAATCTTTTAAAAATCGTGAGTGCCCTCCTAAGGGGGAGTTGTGCAATTCCAAAAGAATAGTTTTCTTCAGTTGGGAATTCTTACAAAGATATAATTGATCTTTGTACCATAATGAATAATTTCTCTAGCTAAATGTATTAGATGTACTAGGATCTTATTGCATATTTTGAATGAGTGTCCACACCTCTTCGTCATTCTTCCATTCATCCCTTGCTTCAGTTATCCAATCAGGTTTGATAATAGAAATGGCACAAAGAAATGCTCCACGTCCTCGTCGTTTATTGAGAGTGCATCTGCAAGAACATTTTTCTTCCCTTTTTTGTAGATGATTTCAAAGTCATAACCAAACATATTTTTGACCCATTTTTGATGCTCTTATGAAGATAATCTTTGTTCCAAAAAGTATTTAAGACTATCATGATCTATTTTTACCTTGAAGTGTCTTCCCATTAGGTAAGGTCATCATTGTTTTAGTGCATGTAGTATTGCCAACATCTCATTCTCATAAATAGGTTTGTGTAAACACTTTCCTTTGATTGGACAACTTTTAAAAGAAATGGGTCTTCCTTCTTGCATTAAAAAAACACCATTTCCATTTCTAGAGGCATTACATTCCATAATAAAGGTTTTTGTGAAGTCTGACGTAGCTAAGATTGGTGCTTGGCACATTTTCTCTTTAAGATGTTCAAAGGCCTTAGTTGCTTTTGGAGTCCAAGGAAATTCATCTTTCTTCAGTAATGTTGTTATAGGTGATGCTATTCTCCCATAATTCTTAACAAACTTGTGATAATACCCTGTTAACCTAAAAATTCCTCAAATATGCTTTCTGTTTGTGGGGATTTTCCATTCCTTAATGGATTTAATATTGTTAGGGTCTACCTTAACACCCTCATGAGATACAATATGACCCAAATATTCCACCTCTTGTATTCCAAAGAAACATTTAGAGGTTTTTTATATAATTGTTTCTCCTCCAATAGTTTGAGCACCATGTCAGCTGTTAAACATGATCCTTCCAAGACTTGTTGTAGATTAGTATATCATCAAAAAATAATAACACAAATTTTCTAAGGAAGGGTTTGAAAATGGAATTCATTAAACCTTGAAATGTAGAAGGTGAATTAGTAAGTCTGTTAATTTTAGGTATGCTCTATGCTGATAGAAAATTACTTCAATTTTCCTTATTAACTCAATATCAATTCCAAATTAGCAATCACATTTAGCATGATAGTATAATGTAGATAGAACATAAACATAAATCATAGAATACAAGCCAAGACAAGAGGACACAAGATGTGGCGCTAACCAGGGACAAATCCTAATGTGGCAAAACCCTTGATCAATTCTTCTTATATGTTCTTCAATAGTTCAGCACAGAGAGAGAGATAATACATATACAATAGAAATAAACACTTTGACTTATCTAAATAAGAGCATAGATCATCTCTAAAAAGATGATACATGAGGTAGCTGAACTTAGTTGAAAACATGTTGCCTCAACTGATTCTCCAAGGTGACTCCATCACCATGCTGCACCTATCATTGTGTTGCACCCAATCATCATGTTGGACCTCATTACCATGATACCCACATCATACTATTGCACCTTATGTTGCACCTTCATGTACTACATCATCTTGTTGCACTCACCAATGTTGCCTCATACTGTACCTCACTGTACCCATCTTGCTACTTCTCATGGTAGCATTTATATCACTGTATTGTACTTTGAAAGTGCTACACACAACATGCTACACTTCACATTGTCATGATGTCCATCATTATGCAGTAGCATTCCATATCATTTTGCCCCTTATCACAATGTTGTCACATCTCATACTGTTGTACCTTCTCGAACTGCATCATCATGTAGTTTAGATGATTCTCTTTTTGCTGCATTGGATGACATTCAAATAGTAGATTGGGAAGCCTTTATTATGGACAAGTTAGGCCATCAACAGTCCTACCTACCCTCACACATTGGCAGTCCATGCTACTCCAACCATGTTTATTAAGGCACACAGTTGTAGCCTTAATGCTATCCCACAGTCAACAAATCAACCCCATAAGAACTACGACTAGATTTCTCCATAACCAACTGTTAGGGTGAGGCTAGAATCCTCTCATTGGAACTGCGATAGCTATAAGTTGATCTCCACTTATTTACTATGGCTAGGGCTCTTTTAGACTTTCATTGGATAGCGTATAGATTCTTTCTAAGGTCGTCTATTTAAGCCTCTCCTTTTTGTGGCGAATAACCTCATTTGTGATAGCGTATGACTATGATTTTATCTTCCCACGACTCTGTCTAGGGAACTCTAGAATAGTAGCATAGGACCCGCGTTTAGGCCTATCCATACAGTGTTATGGAAGCCTCCTTCATAGCGTTAAAGCTTCTCCTTCAAGACATTGTTAAGGTATTCTTTTATGACTGCGTTAATGTCTTTATAACTGTGATAAGGTTTCTCCTTCTTGACTGCAATTAGGACATCTTCTTATCTGTGATAACGCCTCTTCTAGGATAGCGTAGGAGAGCCTCCTTTAGGGTAGCGTAGGTGCCTCTATCCAATGATAATCATCCTTCATGATTGCGTCCATAGTGCCTGCGTCTAGGTCTCTTTAGATAGTGTATAGGGCTAGGGCATCTCCTCTAGGGCAGTTCTCATAGTCTCCTTTCCTTTTACGTCTAGGGCTTCCTCCTCTTAGACTTATCTTCCACTAAAGCCCAAAACAAGTGGAGAGAAATCAAGAGTGAAGTGTGTGTACAAATGACTATCAAGTCACCTCCTTTTATACTAAAATGTGGAGCACAAGTGGGGGCAGTTTAGTGGTTAGCCGACCTTTATGAATTGTCCCATAACACAAATAAATTCATATCTCTATGAATACTTATCGGAATCGAATGATCTTTAGATCAATCATACACCTCTTGATAAGAGGGATCCATGAAAAATATCAGCTTCCATAAATAATATGAACCACATGGAGTTTGGCCATAGTTTCCAATTTTAACAAAGTCCAAAAGGCATGACCAAAAATTCATAATGACCCTCTTGAGTTCTGAATACTATTTTCGAAATGTCTTCAGTCTTCATTCTAATTTGATGATATCCTGAATGAAGATTCAACTTTCCAACAATTCATCTATGACAGGAATTAGAAATTTATTTTTAATAGTGAGCTTGTTGAGATCCCTCTAATATGGACACATACACCATGATCCATCCTTCTTGTGCACTAGTACTATTGGAGCATAGAAAGAACTTTGATTCGGTTGAATTATACCAGCCTCTAGCATTTCTGCAACCATACGTTCAATTTCACTCTTTGGGGCATAGGGATATATGTAAGGTATAATGTTTTGAAGGAACACTTATTGGAATCAAATGAATAGCACGATCATTATCATGAATAGGTGGGAGGCTTTTGGGAGTCACAAATACCTTGGAATGATTGTCCAAGAGATTTTGGAGATCTAGAGAAATAGATGATTTCGATGTTTGAACCTCTAGTGATCATAATTACACCCCGTTTTTCTTTCTCCGAAAGATTTTTCATGCCATTAGAGTTGATTATCTTTCCTGGTTTCCCTGCGATACCCCTTAATTCAACTTACTTTCCTTCACAGAAAAATTTCAACAAAAGTTCTTGAAAATTAAAATCTATTGTCCCCAAAGATTGTAACCATTAGACTTCTAGTACAACATTGACAGCACCCATTGGAATAGAAAGGATTGGACTATTCAATACATATTCCCCCATGGTTAGATTGATATTTTGGCACTTTCCAGAGAAATTTATAGTTCCTCCATTTGCAACTATCACTTGACACTCTGGTGCTAGATATAGGAAGCAATTCAATTCCTTGGCTATCTTACAAAGAATAAAATTATGGGTACTACCTGAATCAATCAACACTATTACCTTTTTCTTCTTGATATATCCTTCTATATTGAGAGTTTGAGGAGTGGTAATTTCTACGAATGCATTACAAGATATGTTCAGATTAATTTATTCTTTCTTTGGGGTTGGCTCCTAGTGTATATCCTCCTCTTTTAATGTTTCTTGTTCCTTTTCTTCCTCCTCTTCATAATCTATGTCGAATAATTTCTTCTCAACACACTTATGACCTTTAGTGTATTTTCTATCAAAACTGAAACAAAAACATTTTTCTCTTTTTTCCTCCAAATTTTGTGGCGTCAACCTTATAGGTTGTGGAAGCCTAGGAGCAACAACACTTCCATATTTATAGTTGAGAGTGGTAGACTTCCTTGTTGCCATAATTTTTCTTTCAACTTTTCTTTCCACTCTGAATGTCTTCTCCAATGAATGAGGTAAAGGAAAACCTCATGTTGGATGTTATCCTTCAAAGTCCCTATGAAGTCATCAATCCTATGCTCCTATAGAATATCAATTACCCTGATATTCAATTGTTGGAAGTCCTCAATGTGTTCCATCCTTGAACCCTTTTGGTTGAGATTTATCAATTGGATAAAGAAGGTGTTTCTCTTTGTATCCTCATAATTTTTTATCATTTCCTCTGTAAAATTGACCAAGTGACAAGTGGTTTATGAGAAAAAATCCATTGATACCATACAAACTGATTGGATTCTAAATATAGAGATGCAATGCGTACCTTTGGTTTGTATTTCACATCATGGAGATCAAAATATTGCTCTATCTGTAGTATCCGTGTTACCAGATCATTGCCATCAAACTTCCTCGTATCTATATTTTGAATGTGGTGGTTCTTAAAATCCACATTGGAGTCTCTAAAATCATAATTCATATTCTTTTTGTCCTCATCATGTTTTTCATGGATTACCTTGTCACCACTGGGAAGCCTTTCTTGCAATAACTTTGTCAACACTTCCAACTTGACATTCATCACATCCATGTCTACTTTAAAAACCTCCATGTTTCCTTTTATTTTTTCTTCTAATCCATCAATCATAGATTCCAATTCATTTTGGTTACTTTTCGCGAGAGCGAAATTTGTTGCACTTGGTCTTGTAAATTTGATATATCATATTGCATTTATTTCTCTTCTTCATGTGTTTCTTACTAGGCGTATCCATTTTTTGTTTTGAGGCATTTTGGAATCAAATAATGATATCTATGCTTCACTATGCCCTTGTAATTACTTCAAATTGATTTTTCAAATAAAAGTTATGCAAAATTTAAAAAATTACACAAGTTTTTCTTGTTCTTTAGGAATTTGATATTGAAGTTGGTGTATCTCTATAATTTTGGATCTCCAAGATCTTAAATTTCATCTTGTGGTAGTCCTCTAAGTCTTATTTCCAACCCCATAAGTTTGACCGATATTGGATTTTTCAAGAAAGAGTTATACCAACTCTCCCACAATGCCCTGATTATAGACTTGTTGTGTAAAGTGAACTTGTACAGAGTTCCAAGTGTCACTTTTGAAATTCAAATGATACACAAAAAGCTTAAGTCTCTTTAATTTCAGCCACTTTTTACAAAATTCAAATTTGATGCTCGGAGAGAAAGTTATGATGATTTTCCCTAAGTCACCTATTTGAGATGGACTTTTGGAGCTTGCGAAAACTATAACATCATCGGATCATATCTCCAAAAATATAGCGAACCATGATCTGAAATCCGTACATGATGTTCACCAATATTTTGGCTCAATGTGGTTTGAATTTCATCTTTTGAAGCCTCGTAGAAAAAAATATATAATGAAAAATCCAAGATGACCTTTTTGAAGAAGAGAACCCCGAGAATCGAAATCTCTAATACCAAATGTTATGCAACCAGCTCACAAATAGATAGATCAACGACTTGAAAATTGTCCTCTTGGAGGGGGAAATCTCATTTACACTAAATAAATGAATAATTCTTCGATGATACAAATGATAGAACCTCCTTGGTATATATAGGAGTCTAAGGGGTTACAATATAATCAGAGCCTACATAACAATAATAATGTAATGGCACAACAATAACAATAGTTGGCTTCTATGGGAGAACAACAATAAAAACATGAGGGATACATGGGAAAAACAATAACAATAATGGGAATACACTAATATTATAGGGACATAACATTATACCTATTGCAGGAGGAGTTGAGGTATGCTCTATTGAAGCATACAATCAATGGAAGCAACAACAAGGGCGTGAAAGGTGATAAGGAAGAGAAAAATGTGGCCCTAGCATCAAAGGGTCCTATCCCAAGACAAGGGGAGAAGAAGAAGAAGAAGAAGGACCTATCTAAGATCAAGTGCTTTAGGTGTGGCAAGAGTGGCCGCTATAGTATGCAATCTCCTCTCACGAATAAGGACAAGCAAGAGAAGGAGTACCAGGCGACAACATCTACAGAGATAGATAAGTTGTCCTCAAGTTTGGACAAAGATTTTGTTGTGCTTGTAGGTATACTTCTACGAGTGAGGTGGGGCGATATAGATCTATAGTTCTAGAGAATCGCAATGTTTGGGTAGGATCCTTGAGGTGTCCTCCTCATGGATCATTACCTTGCTAACGGGGCCCACAATATTTAGTAGCACGATGGATCAGTGTCAATGATGCAGTCAGATTCTAGAGTGGCAGTTGCAGACTAGTAGTAGTCAAATGTTGACGAGTATAATGAAGTGGTGGAAACAATGTAGAGTGGCACAATGCAGAGTAAGCAGCAACACAAATTCTTCAAAGGACAATGCAGTAGCTAGTACCAATCAAGACTCAAGAGACAAATGCAACAAACATAATTGATTCAATATCTAGGAAGCTTCTCAGTTAAAATAGTTGTAGTAGCAGACACAATAGATGAGAGGGAGTTGTAGTGTAGATGAATATTTGGGAGTAGTATGGTAGTGTCAGCAACAGCACGAATGCACCATCAAATTTGCATAGTGGTTGGTGGGCAGTGGCTGTCAGCCACAGTGGCTAGACATCAACAACGTGACAAAGGGTGATACAAAGACAGGGTGTTGTAACATCAGTGCAACACTAGAACACCTTCCTCACTAAGAGAGAGTGTTAGTTTTTGTAGCAGTAGAGGTGTTCTAATATCAAAACTTTGTGGAAAATCTAAAACACATGAGTTCTCCATAACCTAAAAATCATTTCTGGAAATTCCACCTACAATTGTCTCAATTATATTATTAAGGTATGAATCATCTAGAAACTCACACAGATTGACTCCAACATGATCTTAGTCATTGATTAAGATTTAATATTGGTCATTGGAGTCCCAACATAATATTATAAAAATAAGTTGATGGGTAGATGGAGAACACACACATAAGAGATCAATTTCCTTGGAGAGTTCGATTTTCTAGAAAGAAATAGTAGTTTTCGGAAGAGTTCAAGCCATAGAAGGGAAGAAGAGATGGAGAGGGGCAGGGACAATGATCTAGAGGAATTTTTCTAGATCCGGAGAGGCAACAATGTTGAGAAATCAATGCTAATAAGAATTAAGGTTTTTATTCCTCCTCTTGATAATTACTTGTGAATAATGTTGGCTTTTTTTACTTCTTTCTTAAATTATGTTTCTTCAAGAAATTATCAAATTATGTGTATGAAGATCACAAGAACAGGAGACACAAGATGTAGGCAAACAACCAAGGCAAACCTGCTATGAGGGGAAAACCTAGTCATAACTCTTCCTTTAGTAGTTTCAAAGACAAGATGAGATAATCCAAGACACTTTGACCTAGACATATACTTCCTCCAATCACCAATTCAACCCTTCCTTCTTCTCCAAGCGATAAATTCCCAACAACTTTGACCTTAATGTTTTACCTTGCAGTAGTAGAAGTTCGACCTCCCTGCAAAAAACTTCGACTTGCAGTAGAATTAATATTTTCAACCCCTACAAATGCCCAGTAACTTCACACGTGTGAGAGATAGATGGCCCAAAACTTTGATTTTGTCTTTCCCTGCAATATTCTTCCTTCTCTAACAACATTGCACCTTTTCTAACTCTCTTTCTTTTGTATCAAACTTGTTGAGTGAGTGATACAAATGGATAAAAATTCATTTCTATATATAGCCTCTTATGTGGGTCAAATTTCCCTAATGTACGCTGACTTCATCAAGATAGGGTGTGGAGGTGTCAAATGACCTATTTGACTCAAAATAATTATTTTTACATGATACAAAAGTCCAAGAAGGGTCTAATAAAATTGACGATGACTCTATTAACTCAATGTAAAGCCTAGAAGCCTAAAATGGAGGCTTTTCCCTAAAAAAATGATGACGAGAGCATGAAACCCATGCTTTAATAAGTCATTTTTATTAATAGTAAAATTGCTTTTGACAAATAAATTACATTATACAATTATGAAGACTGAACCTAGTTACATTCTTCAACACTCCCTCTTAACTAGGGAGGTATATATATATATATATATATATATATATATATATATATATATAATATTATATATTATATATATATATATATATATATATATATCTATAATATATATATTATATATATTATATATATATATATATATTATATATATATATTATATATATATATGGAATATCTCAAAACACATGAACTATGAAGAGTTCAGGCACACTCAGTTCCATAGATTACGTAGTGGACCAGGATTATCTATCTAGGTGGGACTAAGATGGACTGAAGCTTTCTGCTAGTCTAGATACCATCAGGATTACTAGCTAACCATCAACCCAGGGTTCTAGGTGCATATCCAAGGTCAAAGCTCCAAGACCAATGCCACCCTCCCTCTTTAGGATCAGGACATCAAACACACATAGGTCGGATATATGTCCTCCCAAGCATTTGCCATTAGATGCTTCATCTCTCCTTATCAATTAAATATGTAATGTCAACCAATCCATGCATGCTTCTAAAATACTCAAAATTCTTATTCGGAAGAGACTTCGTCAACACATTAGCTACTTTTTCATCTATCAGAATATACTGTAACTTTACGACCCCATCTTGTACCAAACTCTTAATGTAGTGGTACTTCTTGTTGATATGCTTTGTCCTTGCATTGAAAACAAGGTCTTCAGACATCTTGATGTTGCTATGATTATCACAATTTATTATAGTAAGATCCATAGCTTTTCAAATACATCTGACAAGAGTTTTCTCAACCAAACAACTTTCTTTCCTACTTCACATGTAGTAATGTATTCAGCTTCAACACTTCTTAACACAATGGGATCTTGTTTTCTACTCATCCATGAACTCATTGCAAACCCTAAACTGAAACATCCACTAGTAGTGCTTCTTCCATCAATCTCACTACCACCCAATATGAATATGTAAAACCTGTCAACTTAACTTCCTTTCCATCATACTTTAGGCAGTGATATATAGTTCCACAGATATATGTAAGAATATACTTAGCAACTATCCAATGGTCATAATGAGGCTCTAACTGAAATTGACTAAAAATATTTACAACAAAACATATATCAGGTCTTGTATTTGTTGATCTAAAGATGATCTGAGGTTGTCATTGATGTCAACCCAAGCAGCACCAGGGGCTACCGTGATCTTGCAAGGGAATTTTGACTTTACAACTTACTCTATTTTGATTCAAGGATCTTCTAGATGGATTCTACTTGTCGAGATGTTTCCATTGATATCTGGCTCACCAAATAATTCTTCATGGTTTGAGAGACATACATGTTTGAATTTAGTAACCCCAGTTAGTGGGCTAAAACCCTATGGGTTTATGGCATGGCACTCATAATTGGTTTTGGTAGTTGAATAGTCAATAATTAATAATTTTTTAAGCTCCTAAAATACCTCCAACATTCTCTATAGAATCCCCTCTCAACTCTATAAAAAGAAATCTCATATATCCTCCAAATGAAGTGGTCGTGGAATTATCGCTATAACTTCATTTCTCGAAATTCTTAGATTCTGAAATGAAAACCCATTTTCTTAGAAATCCCGATGAATGTCGTGACTGAATTTCCAATCTTGGTTCGCTATATTTTCGAAGATATGATATGTGGAAGTTAGGTATTTTGCAGGCTCTCGAATTTCATCGCAAAGAAGTGATCTTGGGAAAATCGTCATAACTCTCTCTTTGAGAAGAGGATTGGAATTATATAAAAAGTGGTGGATAGTGCACAAACTGTAGCTTTATGTGTATCAAGTTTAGATCCGAAGGAGGAAATAGTGACACATGGCATTCCGTACAAGTTCGCTCTACTGAACTAGTCCATAATTAGGTTATTGTGAGATATTGGGCATAACTTTGCATTGAAGAGTCCAAATCGGGTTAGACATGTGGCATTGGAAAGAAGACTTAGAGAGATACTACAGGACCAAATATCACATATTGGGGATCTGAAATCACAGAGATACATCAGATTAAATATCGTGCTCCTAGAAGGGGAGAAAAACTAGATCAAGTGTTGTCAAGGGGTGCAAAGGACCAGACCTTCTAGGGAAGCAAAGAGAAAGGTGCAGCAAAATGATGTAGTAGAGGTAAGCTACAGGTAAGTATATTCTATATATGCATGTTCATTTCTTCATTGCATTAGGTGCTTTGTATTCTAATTTGTTGTTTTATTTTAGCACTAACATATGCTTTGCAGGATGAGGTAAGTTTTGCTATTATCATGTCATGGGTATTTCGTTGAAGACTTTTAATAGGTATTATATATTCATCAAGTGAAGACTCAATGCATAATATAATTTTATGAAGAGTGAGGAAGGGTAGCATGACAAGAGAAGCAATCAAGGTGCAGAACAACAGCAAGAATTTCACCATATGAAGTCTTCAAGTGGGAAGCACTGCATGCAATCATTGTAAAAGTATCATTGTACAAAGTCATTGTAAAAGCATCATTGTAAAAGTTGTACAAGTGTCTATCAACCAAGATTTGAAGAGGGAGTGTTGGGAGGTCTAGGATCGTCATTAGGTGGTTGTGTCATAGTTGGGGTTATGGTCTAGTGTGTCTTCTTCTTCTACATCATTCTATATCATTGTAAAGTGGACCATTTTCCCTGGTACGAGAGTCAATTATTCTTTTATTGTTCTATAGGGTGGTAGGGTGGTTCTAGGCTGGTGCATGAAGTCACCAATAGGTTCAAGCCTGTGAAAACATCAGAGTGGTAGGGTGGTGCTAGGGTGAGTTGTAGCTCATTGGGTGTTGGGGCATCCGTTTAGTTGACTATTGAAGAATCTTGGACATTGGAGTGTCCATCCAGTGCGAGCTAGAGAAGAATTCTTTTCTAGATTCTAGGAAGTTGGAGCTTCCTTTTCAATTGGAGTTGAATATTAAAGAATTATTAGAAAATTGTTCGGTGGTTTTTGACCCAGAGGGGGTTTTCCACCTAAAATTTTTGTGCCTCCTGTGTTCTTTTATTCACTGTTGTTAATGCATAAACATTAATGATAATTGAAGATTAACTAATGCTCTGAAAAGATTTAAAAGTGATAATTGCTAAGGAATACTGATTCACCCCCCCCAGTAGTTTCCAACAATTGGTATTAGAGCTTGGTTCCTTCATTAACAACTTAACCACTGGAAGTCAATTTTCATAGCATAGAGACGGGAAAGTCAAAGAATCGGGTTATAAGGATTTCAAAGGAAGGTACAAGTACAACAAAATCTCAAGAAAGTGAGTATTGTGTACCAATCCCTGATTTTGATGTAGATAATTACTGGATATGGGAATCCAGGATGGAAGTATCTTTGCAGGCACATGGAGTATGGGAATCAATTGTTTCTAGAGACACATCTACTGACAAAGCTAAAAGGTACAATTCAAAGGCCATGAATGTAATTTTGAATGTTTTTCCAAATTTTGTGAAAACAAAAGTTGGTCAATGTTCAACAACTAAAGCTCTTTGGGAAAAGCTTCATAATCTCTATTCAACAAAGAAATACGATCAAGATGTTATTGAAAAATCAGATCGTTCTGAGTATGATGAAGAAGGGTTGACCATAGAAGAATTTTCTAAGGAGGCAATCAAGCTTATAAAAGATCTCAAGGCTGAGAAGATCCATTCCAACACTCTTGAAGAACAAGTTCAAGGTCTCAAAATTGAAGTTGAAGAACACAAATGTATTGAAGAGTCACTTCAAAATAAGTTGGAAGAAATAAATAATACAGTGACATGATACCTCAAGAGAGAAGTCGAATAGAAGAAACAAGAACTTGACACAGCATTTGCAAAGATTAGCATGATCACACATCAGATGCAGGAAGAATAAATTGAAAGGAAGGAATCTGATCAAAGATACATATCCGTCGTTGACCAAAAGCAAAAGGAATTAGAAGCATCTTCAATCAAAATAAGTAGGCTTAGGATTGAAAATGAGAAGCAGAAGGAACAAATATAGGTTCTCAACACAGAAGTAGAGAAGACCATTGTTCTCAAGCTACATTATGAGGAGGTAGAAAAAAGAAGGAAGATATTGAAAAGATGGTTTTAAGAAGATCTTGATCAAAATCAAGAAGAACTTCATGCAACTCGTGATGAGATCAACAAACTCAACGGATCGCAAAAAGAATACTTACAAGATAAGATAGATGAAGAAGCAAAAATGAAGGCAATTAAAGATGGTAAAGCTCTAGTTGACGAGGGTACAAGATCCACATCTTCGCAGGCTAATTCTAAGAAGGAAGTTGCTCAAAGTGAAAAGCCAAAGAAGAATGTTGCAACTCCAAAGAACAAGACCAAAGAAATCAAGAACAAAGGACCACAAGAAACTACAACATTGCCTCCAAAGAAGAATGAAAAATATTCTAGGTATGTTCATTTATTTAATGGTTATTGCTTTTTATGTGCTAACTATGGACATATGGCTAGGGATTGTTAATTTTTTGACAGGTACAATCATTATCTGCAAAACCCTAGAAGTAAGTTTGCAGGATCGCAAGACAGGTTCCACGATGATTTTGTCAGAAGAGAATAAGTGCTAGATGGGCCAAATATTGAATGTTTTACCATAACTATGGCCATAACGCTCATGGTTGTAGATATCGGATGGAATTGCATATGGACAACATTGAATGCTTCAAGTGTCATAACTATGGGCACATGGCTTGAGATTACATGAATAAGAAGGTCTGGAAAAGGAAACGGGTACATGAAGACAAAGCGGATAACAAGGTTTTAGTAGTTATGCTTTTAGGATTTGTAAAAGCAAAAGGTCATGAGGAATTAGCAGTTGCTTCAAATCATGACTCAAGTCAAGATGGCTCGTTAGGTGACTCACTATTTTGAACAATCTGGCTTGTTGACTCCTTAATATTTGTACAAGAGGAATATATGCAGCAATATATGGCACAAGTATATGGTTGACAGGAAAGTAGTTTGAACAAGATGGTAGTTTCATTAAAGGTTCAGAGGGAGACAAACAATTGAAGGATTATAGGTTACCAGGAACAAGACAATATTAGCCTGCAAAGGATATGCACAAGTGGAAGGAATTGATTTCGGTGAAACATTTGCACCAGTTTCCATAATGGAAGCCATCTGGATGTTTCTCGCTTATGCATGTTCAAGAAAAATAAAAGTCTACCAAATGGGTGTTAAGTCAACATTTCTAAATGGAGAATTAGAAGAAGAAGTTTACATCGAACAACCTGAAGGTTTTATACTATCAGAAAAAGAAAACTATGTTTGCAGGTTAAAGAAGGCTCTGTATGGTCTCAAGCAGGCTCCCATAGCATGGTATGCTCGTCTTGACGGTCAACAAGGGTTCAAGAAAGATATTGCTGATAGCAATCTTTACGTACAAATAGATAAAGATAATTTAGCAATCGTTGAGGTATATGTGGATGATATAATATTTGGTAGCAATGATGATCGACTAAGTAAGAACTTTGATACAAATATGAAAAGTGAGTTCAAGATGTCTTTACTTGGTGAGTTGACATACTTCTTGGGGCTTCAAATATCTTAACAAGAGGAAGGAATATTTATATGTCAAGCCAAGTACATCAAGTAAATGCTCAAGAAATTTAAAATGGAAGATTGCAAACCCGTCTTTACTCCGATGGTAATAGGTTACAAATTGAGAATAGAAGATGCATCTAAGGATGTGGATCAGAGGTTGTACAGATCTATGATTGGTATTCTTCTATATGTAACAGCCTCCCGACCAGATGTTATGCAAGCAGTTGGACACATAGCAAGATTCCAAGCAGCACCAAAAGAATCACATATTATTTCTGTCAAAATAATTCTTTGATATCTAAAGGGCACAACAGAATATGGCTTGTGGTATCCAAAGGGCAACAATCTCATTATTCAAGCCTTTACAGATGCAGATTGGGCAAGAAGCGTTGATGATTGTAAGAGTACTATTGGAGTAACATTCTATCTAGGTGGTTGTCTCATATCATGGTTGAGAAAAAATCAAACCTTAATCTCGTTATCCATAACAGAAGTAGAGTATATCGCGACAAAAGCTTGTTGTACTCAAGTTCTCTAGATGAAGAAAATTTTTCAAGATCTTCAGGTCAAGTTTGATGAGCCTATTCCCATATTTTGCGATAACACCAACGCCATCAGTATCTCCAAGAATCCTGTGATGCATTCCAAAACGAAGCACATTCCGATTAAATATCATTTCGTTAAAGAGTAGGTCGCCGAAAACAATATCAAGATTGAATATGTAGGTACAAAAGAAAAAAAAGTTGATATCTTCACTAAACCTTTACCTCGTGAAGCATTTGAATATCTTCGCCAGAAGCTTTGGATTCTCCCAAGTTCTCATTAGATTTTACTTATTCAGAAAATAAAGGGAGAGTGGAAGTGTGTACAGGTCCATAGGATGGTTGTTTTTGAGGGGGAGTTACCCTTTTCCACTGATGTCAAAGGGGGAGACAAGGCAGTAGGAAGAGGTGCCCTGATCGCAGGGGGAGTACTTGTGTTGCCATCAATGCCAAAGGGGGATATTTTTTTATCTAAATATGATCTAAGGTTGTCATTGATGTCAACTCAAGTAGCACCAGGGGCTACCCTAATCTTGCAAGGGAATATTTACTTGACATCCTACTCTATTTGGAGTCAAGGATCTTCTAGATGGATTCTACTCATTGAGATGTTTCCGCTGATATATGGCACGCTAAGTAATTCCTCACGATTTGAGAGATATTCATTTTTGAAGTTAGTAACCCTAGTTAGTGGACTAAAAAACTGAGTTGTGACATGGCACTCATAATTGGTTTTGGTCATTGAATAGTCAATAATTAATAATTTTTTAAGCTTGTAAAAATCCCTCCAACATTCTCTATAGAAGCTCCTCTCAACTCTATAAAAAGAAATCTCATATATCCTCCAAATGAAGTGATCATGAAATTTTCACGATAACTTCATTTATACGAAGTCTTAGATTCTGAAATGAAAACCCATTTGATTTTCAATCCTGATGAACGTCATGACCGAATTTCAGATCTTGGTTTACTATACTTTCGGAGATATGATATGTGGAAGTTAGGTTTTTGCAGGCTCCCGAATTTCATCTCATAGAAGTGACTTTGGGAAAATCGTCATAACTCTCTCTTTGAGAAGAGGATTGGAATTCTATAAAAAGTGGTGGATAGTGCACAGACTGTAGTTTCTTTTTTATGAATTTTAGAGTCGAAGGACGAAACAGTGACACACGGCACACTGTACAATTTCGCTCTACTGAACTAGTCCATAATTAGGTCATTGTGAGAGATTGGGCATAACTTTGTCTTGAAGAGTCCAAATCAGGTCAGACCTCTAGCATTGGAAAGAAGCCTGAGAGGGATACTATAGGACCAAAGATTGCATATTGAGGATCTAAAATCACAGAGATACATCAGATTAAATATCATGCTCCTAGAAGGCAAGAAAAACTAGATCAAGTGTTGTCAAGGGATGCAAAGGACCAGACTTTATAGGGAAATAAAGAGCAAGGTGCAACAAAATAATGTAGCAGAGGTAAGATACAGGTAAGTATCTGTTGTATCTGCATGTTCATTTCTTAATTGCATTAGGTTCTTTGTATTCTAATTCGTTGTTTTTGTTTAGCACTAACATATGCTCTGCAGGATGAGGTAAGTTTTTCTATTATCATGTCATGGGTATTTCCTTGAAAACTTTTTGCAGGTATTATATATTCATCAAGAGAAGACTCAATGAATAATCTAATGTTCTAAAGAGTGAGAAAGGGTAGCATGACAAGAGCATCAATCAATGTGCAGAACAATAGCAAAAAGTTCACCATATGAAGTCTTCAAGTGGGAAGCACTGCATGCAATCATTGTAAAAGTATCATTGTATAGAGTCATTGTAAAAACATCATTATAAAAGTTGTACAAGTGTCTATCTACCAAGAGTTGAAGAGGCAGTGTTGGGAGTTCTAGGATCATCATTAGGTGGTTGTGTTATAGTTGAGGTTATGGTCTAGTGTGTCTTCTTCTTCTACATCATTCTATATCATTGTAAAGTGGACCATTTTCCCTGGTACGAGATTCCATTCTTCCTTTATTCTTCTATAAGGTGGTAGGGTAGTGCTAGGCTAGTTCATGAAGTCACCAACAAGTTCAATCTTGTGAAAACTTTGGGGTGGTAGGGTGGTGTTAGGGTGATTTGTAGCTCATTGAGTGTTGGGGCATCCATTCAATTGACTAGTGAAGAATCTCGAGCATTGGAGCATCCATCCAATGGGAGCTAGAGAAGAATGCTTTTCTAGATTCTAGGAAGTTGGAGCTTTCTTTTCAATTGGAGTTGAAGGTTAAATAATGATTAGAAAAACATTTGGTGGTTTTTGACCTGGAGGGGGTTTTCCACCTAAAATTTTTGTGCCTCCTGTATTATTTTATTCATTTTTGTTACTGCATAAACATTAATGATAATTGAAGATTAACTAATGCTCTGAAAAGATTTAAAAGTTATAATTTCTATAGAATACTGATTCCACCCACCCCTCCCCCCCTCAGTATTTTCCAACAGTATTTACTAGATAAATTAGAGAGGCCACAAACTTATAATAGTTAGTGGGATCGACAAGACTGGAGTTGAAGATTCTCAAATTATTGAGATTAGTGATCATGGGAGTAATCATAGGCTTGGAATCCATCATACCAAATCTTTGTAAAATATTGATTATGTATTTACCTGGACCAAGAGATATTTCTCTAGGTTTCTGCCAAACTTCCAAACCCAAGTAATAGTGCTTAAGTCCCAAATATTTCATTTTGAATTCAGCTGCCAACTTATTCTTACATTCTTGTATTCTGCACTCCATACCTGTAATAAACAAATCATTTGCATAAAGTAGTATAATGATTGTTTCATTGTTCACTACCTTTATGTAGAGATTTGGATTTACAAAAATTTTGACGAACCTAATTCTTAAGAGATATGCATCCATCCTTGCATACCATTCCCTAGGAGCTTGCTTTAAGCCATATAGAGCTTTCTTAAGTCTGGAAACATGTGTGGCCTTGCTATTTATTTCAAAGCCTTCTGGTTGTTGAATGTATACTTCTTCATCAATGGTCCAATTTAGAAATGTTATTTTTACATCTATTTGATGAGTATTCTATTCCATTGTAGTAGCCAATGAAACCAATGATATTATAGTAGTATATATAGTAGTAGGTGCAAAGGTTTCTTCATAGTATATACCTTCCTTTTGAGGGAAGCCCCTTGCAACTAATCTATCTTTGTATTTATCTATACTTCCATTAAGAGCATGTTTGATTTTGTAAATCCTTTTTGAAGTGAAAATTGATTTGTCACTTGGCCTAGGAACGATTTCCCAGACTCCATTCTTCATGATGGATTGGTATTCTTCTTGCATTTCCTTCTTCCATTCTTCTTGATCAACAAATTCTTCAAGTGTAGTCAGTTCAACTTCTATCAATTTTGTCATGTATGTTGCATATCTTGAATATCTTTTTGGTATTTTTCTTTCTCTAAAAGTTCCTTTAGCAGCTCCATGTCTTTTGGCGTCTTCAAGAGTAGCTTTCAACCAATTTGGTCTCTTCTTTTTTTCAGGTATGATCGTAGGTTGAATTGAATAATGTGGTCCTTCATATTTTACTTCTTGGTTTGTAGTTGTATTATCACGATGTTCTTCTTCTATAAATAGTAGTGTATCTTCATCATTGGAATCAATTGGAATATCCTTGGATCTTTTGTAGGCATGATTATCATTGAATATAACATACCTTCTTACTTCAATTTCTCTTCCTTAATGTAGATTCTATATGTCTTTTGTTGGGTGATTTAATTGCGAGTTAAATACTGTCATTAATTGTCAACTTGGGGTTCGTAGACTGATGAGGTATACTTGTACTATATGTATTAAGTGGTTATTTATCAGAATAGGTCAATCTAATGCAATTGAAACTAATTACAAAACAAATCAATCTAATCCAAACTAAACCAAACATAAAGAAATTGAAATCACACCTGCATAAAGGAAATCACACTTTCTTGAAATGAAATCACACTTGCATAAATGAAATCACATCACATTTGCATAAATGAAATCACACCACACTTGCATAACTGAAATCACACTTGCTGAATTGAAATCACACTCACGCCTATTGAAATGAAATCACACTTGCTGAAAATAAATGAAATAACATAAATATACTATGTTGCCAATATGTAAAAAGATGTGCAAACTATGGTTGATGGGGGCCCTCCACCCCTCAACAAGCACACTAAACAACTATCACATCTTGGAGATCAAAGTGGCAGTATGTATTTCATAAAACGAAGTTACAAGATATTACAAGAATTGTGTATCCTCACTTTACAAATCACATCTTGGATGGAACTTGGAACCTCCAACTAGCAACTAACAACCTCCTAACTTAGCAACTAACACTTAACAACCCTTTGTATGAAGGGTGCACTATTTTTTATACAAAAATTGGGGATAACTATTCAATAAATATAGATCCTTAGATCTCTCCTAAATCCACATTTGTCTCTTGTGGTTACAACCAATCACCTAAAAATATAAGATACAAATCCTCTCAAAATTCTCATCCGTGATTATTCTCCTTTGAATGTGCTTAGTTAATGATCCACATCTTCTACAATTATTCCTCAAATCTTCATGAGTTGGAATTTGAAATTCAAATTTGTGGTTGGGTGGCCAAATGTTAATCTCCTAATATTTAATCATAAATTCTCTTAAAATACTTAAAATCAATGACTTGGAAAATAATAATGATAAACCCATACAATCATGAAAATGGTTACTTAATGTAGATTTAAGGGGCTCTATAGTTACAGAATGAAGGTAAAATGATGGAAATGAGAGTAAAAATGGATGGCATTTTGGAGACCCAACGCATTTGAAGAAAGATTGTAGCCAACGAAGATCCCTCTAATGCTAGTAGAATCTAGTTTGTTGATTTGGGATAGTGTCGAATGTGCTCTAGCCATGAAAATTGGTGGAGAGGCTAAAGTACGTGAGATATCCAAGACCTAGAAATGGTTTGGGAAAATTCTAACCAGTTTGGGAGATATTAAAATAATTAATATTTTTAATGGAGTTCCTAAGTCTAAACTTAGGAAAAATAAAATATTAATGGGTATTACTATAAAACTGGGTTAGAAGGTTCCAAAAGTCATGGATCAAGCCAAATCTAATCTTAGTCATTGATTAGATATTTAATCTCGGTTGTTGATGGACCAACAAGAAGAGTATAAGAACAGACTTGAGGTTCAGTTGGAGGACACACCAGAGTGATCAGTCATTCTATTCTCTAGAGTGAGGTTTTCTAAGAGAGATAGAATCAATGATCAATAGGGAGGGGTAGTGAATACATAGCAGAGAGGCAGAGTTATTACCAGAGAGACAATTCAAAGCCCAGAGAGGTTGACATAGAGGCAATTAGGTACTACGCAGAGGCATCCAGGAGCTCCGTAGAGCGAGGAGAGGCTAGCGTGTGAGACGCAGAGGGTCTAGGGGCTGACGCAGAAGTTGCAGAAGCTGACACAAAAGCTAGAAGAGCTTACAGAGGGCCAAGAGGCAATGTTGGAAGGATTTTGTGGGACAGACTAGATGTTGGTGAGCTGGGTAGGGTGACACAGTCCCTATCAGAGTGACGCAGAGTAGTGGGAGATGCAATTGTTGTTGTGGGATTGTTCATCCGGTGATTAATTAGCAGGAATATCTGTCTCTGAGTAGAGGCACTACTGTCGAGGGAATTCTCTGTTGGGTGAGCCATTTTTTGCACCCTAGTTCTATTCTAAAACTGCATAATAATAAAACCCTCTAAATAGCTGCACCAATTTTCTCGCATTGGCTTTTTGCGGGGACACTAGTCCAAAATAACGGTGTCACTTGTGTGCTTGTTTTATTTTAGTTGATGATATGTAGATGTTGATATTGTACTTGTGTTTATTTTTAGTATTTACATGGTAAATAACTTGTTAAGTAATTAAACAAGTAGGAAGAAATAAACCAGATAGTACAGGAAGAATTTCTAACGTGTTAAACTTAGAAATTCCAACATGGTATCAGAGCATGGTTGCAAATCATAGGATAAATGAAGGCATTAGCTAGCAGATCAGTAGCAGCAGATTCAGCTGTCCCGAGTGACAGAGCTGATCCATACAGAAGGTGACAAAGGAAGGAGTGATGCAGAGAGACTGCGTCATCATTCTGGGCCAGAGAAAGGCAGCGCAGAGGCTAAGGGAGGCAGAATCAGGCTCACACAGAGGCAAGGAGGGCTGAGCCAAGTAGCTCAATCCTTCAGTTGTTGGGGTATAGGAGGCTATGGATAATTTGTGGAGAACAGTTGGTGGGGTACTGTGGTCAGAAAAATACCTAATAGAGAAAGACCAAGGAGGAGGGATTTCTAGAAAGGAAATTGAGACTCAGAGGGAGTCGAACCGAGAACTTCCAGACGGAAAGTTGAGAGACTCAGCAGGAGTCGAACAAAGGACTTCCAAGAGGGAAGTAGAGAGACTCAAAAGAGTCGAAATAAGAGCAGTGAGATGGTCATGAATGGGTTGAGAGATCGGGATAGGTTGGACGGAGCGTCCAAATTTGTGGTCTGGAAGGCCAGTATCTTGTCCATTCTAGACAAACATTGCCTCAAGGGCTTCGTCAAGAGAGTGATAGTTGTCCCAGTTGACCCAGTAGCTAATGAAAGGTATGAGGAGGCAATGGCAAAGGCTAAGTGCATCATCCTTGATGGGGTCAAGGATCATGTGGTACCGGATATTGCCGAGAAGGAAACGAAAAAGGAGACGTGGAATGCCTTAAAGACATTGTACCAGCATAATTTCGTGAAGAGGAAGATGCTCCTAGATAATTAGCTCAGGGCATACCAGATGTAGAAGGGAGAGCAGATAGATGTCTTCCTTTGTCGCTTGAAGGAGATTTGTGACCAACTAACTTCCATAGGGGCCACGCCAGATGAGGAATTGATTGTGAGGACTGCATTGAACGCAGTTTCCGAGGATTGGGAGGTATTTTTCTAGAGCATACTGGGTAGGACGAGTCTTCTAGATTGAGAAGAACTGTGGGCAAATCTTCATCAAGAAGAGATCAGATGCCTGACCAAGGAAGGGAGTAGCAGAAAATGGGTCAGAATAAAGAAGGAGGAAGAAGAGGATGTGACTCTAGCATCTGCAGGAAAGTAGGAGAAGAGGAAGAACAAGGACCTCTCCAAGGTCAAGTGCTTCCATTATGGGGAACTGGGTCATTTTGCGAACTAGTGTCATAGGAAGAAGAGCAAGGGAGAGGCTTCAAACTCGAAGGAAACACCTACAAAGGAGGAGAAAGAAGTCATGAAGGATGACGAATTTGCCATGAGATCTCATGTGCCACTTGAGAAGAAGTGGGGAGACATTGAGCTATATTCAGGAAGACTATAGGCGATGAGGGGAAAGATCCTTGAGGTACTCATCCACTTGGATTATACCTTGCTACGGGAGCCCAAAAGAGGAGTAGCAAGACTGATGGATGTCGGTAGAGACAAATGCGGATGGAGCAGCAGAGAGTGCTACAGTGCAGGAATACCGGGAGAGTGTAAGGCTAGCAGGCTGCAACAGTACGAGAGGCACGTGAGTGTTGCACCAGTGTAGGATGGCACATAGAGGTGTGCAATGGTGCGAGATGCATGGAGTTGTTGCGGCAGTGTAGAGGTCAGTCGAGGGAGCACTTGTTAGTTGTAGAGGGAGCTTCAACATTAGGAGTGTCTCTAGCCTAACAGGGATGTCAGAGTTGGGTGGATCAGTTACTTCGCAGTAACTGAGTTGTAGTGCAGCAGTGAGTAGTGGCAGTGCTATGGGCAGCATGATGCAATATTGATCTAAAAATGGGGCACTTAGGCTTCTTGTCTAACTTACAAGAACCTCTCCCACTTCCAAAGCTTAAATATTCCCAAGTCTTTATGATTAATCAATGCGGAATTAAAAATGTTCTTGAAAATAAGGTGTATGCTTATGGTTGAGATTTGGAGAGCGAGAGACGAAGATGAACCCTAACTGCGTCGCCGCTGCTGCCGTTGCCTCCTTGCCCTCGGTCGTCACTTGGCCTCTGCTCGACCCTACCGATGAAGGGGAAGCTCGATTCAGTTATGGAAGGCCAGTTTATTTCTTAATCGTTGATACGCAGGTCCTCCAATATTCTTTGAAAACTCCCCGCCCTCTCATATTTCTCGCCTTCGGCACTGAAGCAGCAAGATCTTGGACCTTTGCAGCTGCATCTCGTAACAGCCACCCTCATCGGATTGCAGATGCATGGGCTAAGGACGAAAACGTAGAACTTGCTCTCGTTTCTCCTCAGACGACGACTCTTGAGAAAAAATACGTTGTGCTGGAAGGCTGCTCATTTCTATCAGTACCTTCTCTGTCCCCTAGAATAGCCGATACTCTATTCATGACCTTCGGAATTTTTTAAGCTTCCTGGATCTACCTGGAGGAAACATCTGGAAGCTCTTTTGGATGGAACGCAATGATAGATTCAGGGACCTTTGGAATTTCTCCTCTTCTCCTCTCAAACCTCTACGACAAGTTCAGGAGGAGAAGGCCCTTCAAAGCTCCAGCCTCATCTCATCTCGGATTTGCAAAGAAGAGCAGAACCCTGATCTTTCTGCCACATTCTAGATCCAGATCAGGCTCATCTCAGGCAACACTCTGCTACAATGGGTGGGCTTGTCGAATCTTGTGCAAGACCTCAAGCATGCTCTGCATCCCAAGTTGGGGATACCCTTTTCAACGCAACGACTTCTCCACGAAGGTAAACAACTCGAGGATCATCTCCCCCTGTCTTTTTACAGCATTAAGAGAAATTCATCCATTACTTTTACCCTTCATTTGAGAGGGGGAGCTGTAGGACAGTCATCCTCAGCTAAAGCGGCTTCTTACAAAGACGCAGTCCATGCTCAGATGCCTAAGAAAACAGTTCCACCAACTCAAGGTCCCAAGCCTTTTCTGGTGGACAAACTGGAGGAAACCCCCTCCATTGAAATCATGCATGCATCGTTGGATGAGAAAACCCAAACATTTGCAGATCATGCCATCATTTGCAGGTTCAATGGGCTATGGCAACGCACAACAAACCTCTACCAATGGCTTCACTCTAACTGGACCAACAACTGCAAGGTGTTGTTTTGCTCAAAGGGCTTCTTCATTGTAGTGTTCACTTTTGAAGAGGATTACCAAAAAGCGTTAATTGCAGGCCCATGGTTCTGGGGCTCACCAGGTTTATTCCTCACCCCTTGGTTCCCAGATTTTGATCCTGCTACAGAAATCATCACCAAGCTCCCTATCTGGGTCAGACTTCCAAATCTCCCGGCACACCTTTGGCATTTTGCTGTATTCCAAGGGATTGGTAGCTCTCTAGGCCGCTTGCTAGACATAGATCTCTCTAGAGGGGAATTGGGCCTATACACCTTTGCCAGAATCTGTGTAGAAATAGATATGAGTAAAAGTCTCCCTGAATAGATCAGTCTTAAAATTGGAGACTTCCACTGGACTCGGACCTTGGATTATGAGAACACAACCTTTCGCTGCCGAAACTGCCATCATACAGGGCACCTTCAAAGTTCCTGTCCCACGATGGCTGCCCAAAAGAAGAAAGTCAACCCCAAACAGAAATCCAAGAGCTGGAAGCCTCACGTTGCTCCCCCCATGGATGACTTTGATTTCAGTTCGGATGAAGAGGAAGAGGATGCAGAAGGATTGGAAGCAAAGCTGTCACAGGATCTGCCCTCGATGGATCCTAAGGATTTGTTTGTCCCACCAACCTCATAGAAAAGAAATCATGAATCTTCCACCTCAGACTCAGACAAGGAATCCTCCCCGTCACCACCACTCAGCTTGCAAATAATGCCAGTTCAGCAGAGTCCTCCTGATTGGGTCAAAGTTGGTAAAAAGAAAGGGAAAAAATTATGAATAGTTGATTCTACACATGTTGGGTAGAATCCATTGTTCTGTTCTTGCTCCTCTGTTCTTCTTGTTTCTTCTTGCTCAGTTCAGCTCTCTTCTCTTCTTCTTAGGGGCCGAGGTGGATAGCCTATCCTTTCCGGCAGCCTATGTTCTTGGTTGTAACTGCGTATTGTACCATATTGTCCTCTTAATAGAATTATTTTTACTGAGAAAAAAAAAAAGGTGTATGCTTATGGTTGCTTTAAAATTGTTTATGTGTTGTAAATTGAATTGCTTAAATTGATATAAAACATATAACAGTGAAACAATGAAGTAAATGACAAACACACATAACAGCAATATAATATGGAGTTCACCCAAAACTCTTGGGCTACGTCTCCTTGAGCTCTAGTCAACTCGACTAGGCTCTCTGGGATTATGGCAAGGTCCTTTTACAAGATCCACGCTCAACTCCACTGTAGTACACAAAAACAATGGGCTTAGAACACCATCTCATCCCTGGCTCTGAAGCTCTCAGGCTTTCTGACTCTGGGTCTCGGCTTTGGCTCTGGCTCTTGCTCTGGCTCTAGCTCTTAGCTCTGGCTCATGGCTCTTGCTCTTGGCTCTGGCTCTGGCTCTGGCTCTTCAGCTCTGGCTTCTTTGAGCTCTATCTCTCGGCCTCTGCATGCCTCGGTAATCTGTTTGACCTCCAAGCGACTCCCTCAGCTACTCTGCGCATTATCTCTCGTTAGCCTTGCTCTCTTGCCTCTCAATTGAGCTCTCTGCCTCCTTTGAGGTACTTTTCTGGCTTTTCAGCTACCTAAGCCATTTCTCTACGTATCATCATCTCTTTGTGCCTCTGTGGCTTCCCCGCTCCTTGTTAGTTCGACTGGCCATCTGGCTCTATGGCTATGTGGCTTCAAAATACATCATTGTCTGTAAAATGCCCACTTGCAGTGTGGCGTGATGATCTGGAGTGGTTGCATAGGTTTCAGATCTTTTCCTTAGGAAAAACTAGAAATTAGAGAAAAATCCATTACGCAGGTATTTTCTAAAAAATACACTATCGGGCGTGTATTTCGGACATGAAATTCCAGTCAATCACCCCTAAAATCCCTATTGGGTCCACCATTAGGTAGCATATCACATCGTGTAGGCATATTGGGAAAAATCCAAATTATACGGGAAATACATTGAAAAACCAATCAAAGTGCTTTCTATCGAACTTCAAAATTTATCACATCCACCCTATAATCACATCGGGTTCGCCTTTGGCTACTATCGCAAGCCCCATCTTTGATCTACGGGATCCTCGATCTGATGGTCAATATGTGATTTCGAGTGGCTTAAGGGTACGGAGGTTACCCACCCAAAAAGGCGGTTTTCCTCTGTCCTCTGCCAGCCACGCGTCGTTCATTGGATGGGATCGGGCGGAGCCAGCCCAATACCATTTACCGCTCGAGGCCTACCTAAAATCCCGCTTACGGAACTCAAATTTTATAAATCATGCCCATAATTCCCCTTTCGGTCTAGCTTTATTGCTTCAGGCATATTTCCCTTGTATTTCGATTTTTACACTGAAACATGCTTGTACACAAGAAAGTCCCTTTATGGCGGAACTCAAATGTTATAACGTTGTGCTTATAAATCCATGGGGTTCGGCGTGTTATCACCCCTTTATATCGCTACGACATGACGTTGTGATGCGATGTATTGCAATCGCAAGTTGCATTGGCCCGGGGGTTTGTCCTTTGTCTCGTGCCATCGCCGATGTCAATCCGCTGATATGGGCGATCGAAATATCACATCGGCAAGGGGTCCTTACCTTATGTCATGTGCATGTGCCTGCCTCCAACCCAATATGTTGGGAATCGGCAATCAGGGGTCTCTTCCTTTTCGCTTAAGTCTGCCTCTTGGACTATCTCTGATGTGATTTCCCTTTATAAGGGTTTTCTTTGCCATTTTTAGGGGATTTTGCCTCTTTTTCCAAAGAACAAAGAGCAACTTCTTTCTGTGATAACTTCTGCATCCTAAGTCCATTTTAGCCCATTCAAGTTGTAGAATATTCAGAAGGAAAAGATATCTGAAATGAGGTTATTTCTAGGAACATCCTTGGACTTTCATTTTCCTCTGTGAGGAACACTTAGACTTAGAAGTCTCTCTAAAATCCATTTTGGATCAAACATGATGAGAGGGGATGTAGTGCAGATGCAGTGCTGGGTGGATGGACCAGCAACAACATGAATGCAGAGGGAGCTTCCGTACAGATGCATCAGTGGTAGTGGCAGGGCCATGGGCAGCAATACAGGATGCAGCAATGCAGAGGATGTTGGGTGGGGAGACCTAGCATCAACACAGGGACCGATGCTAGATAATCAGAGTGATGTTCAGTGTGGAGTATTACTAGGGCACAATCCTCGCTAAGAGGGAGTGTTGATTTGGGGTAGCATCGGATGTGCTCTAGCCATGAAAATTGGTGGAGAGGCTAAAGCACATGAGATATCCAAGACCTAGAAATGGTTTGGGCATATTCTAACCGGTTTGGGAGATACTAAAATAATTAATATTTTTAATGGAGTTCCTAAGTCTAAACTTAGGAAAAATAAAATATTAATGGGTATTAATATAAAACTGGGTTAAAAGGTTCCAAAAGTCATGGATCAAGCCAAATTTGATCTTAGCCTTTGATTAGAGACTTAATCTCGGTTGTTGATGGACCAATGAGAAAAGTATAAGAAGAGGCTTGAGGCTCAGTTGGAGAACACACTAGAGTGATCAGTCATTCTATTCTTTGGAGAGGGTTTTGTTAAGAGAGATAGAATCAATTATAAACAATGAGGGGCAGTGAATACATAGCAAAGAGGCAGAGTTAGTACAAGAGAGAGCCCGAAGAGGTTGACGCAGAGGTAGTTTGGTGCTACATAGAGGTGTCCAGGAGCTGCGTAGAGCCAGGATAGGCCAACGTGTGAGATGCCAAGGGTCTAGGGGCTGACGCAAAAGCTGCAGAAGCTGACACAAAAGCAAGCAGAGCTGATGCAGGGCCAAGAGGTAGTGTTGGAAGGATTTCGTGGGACAGACTGGATGCTGGTGAGTTGGGTAGGGTGACGCAAATCCTATCAGAGTGACGTAGAGCAGTGGGAGCTACAATTTTTGCTATGGAATTGTTCATCCAGTGATTAATCATCTAGAATATCTGTCTTCGAGGAGAGGTACTACTGCCGAGGTAATTCTCTGTTCGGTGAGCCATTTCTGACACCCTAGTTGTATTCTAAAAATTGCATAATAATAAAACCCTTTGAATAGTTGCATCGGTTTTCCCGCATTGGGTTTTTCCGGGGACATTGGTCCAAAATAACGATATCACTTGTGTGCTTGTTTTCTTTCAGTTGATGATCTGTAGATGTTGATATTGTACTTGTGTTTATTTTCAGTACTTACATGGTAAATAACTTGTTAAGTAATTAAACAAGTAGGAAGAAATAAACCAATTAGTACAGGAAGAATTTCTAACAAGTTAAACTTAGAAATTCCAACATAGTTTCTTTCACTTGTCCTTCGAAACACGGATGTATGCAAGACATCCAAAGAATCAAAGATGACCCACACATGGCTTCTTCCCTATGAATGCTTCTCCAGGTGTCATATTCTCAAGGATTCTATGAGGACTTCTATTTTGTATATATACTATTGTTATATCTGATTCACCCCATAGAAACTTTGGAAGATCTTAATCAAATATCATAGTTCATATACATTCTTCAATTGTTCTATTTTTCCTTTTTGCAACTCCATTTTGTTTAGGATTGTAGGGAACAATGAGCTCCCTCTTGTTACCTACTTCTTTACAATATTCAATCAATTCTTTTGAAGTGTATTGCCCACCATTGTTGAATCTTAAGGTATTCATCTTTCTTTTAGTTAAGATCTCCACTTCAAATCTAAACTCCTTGAACTTTTCAAATATTTTGTCCTTTGTCTTGATATGATAGAGCCATGTCTTAGATTGATCATCAATGAATATCACATAATAAATATGGCCTCCAAGTGATTTTTATACATAGGCCCACACAAATCAGAATGAGTGAGGTCTATTATTTCTTTGGAGCTTGTATCACTACTTGTAAAAGGATTTCTTGTATTCTTTCCCAAAGCACATCCCTTACATACTCCTTCACATTATTCCTTAATGTTAGGGATGCCATTTACCATTTTATTAAGAGAGGGAATGATCTTGTAGTGTATATGTCCATATCTTCTATGCCATAGTTTTATAAGATTGATTTCCATGTAAACTAGGGCTTGAAGAGATGGTGTTATAACTTTATATAGTCTTCCTTCACAAACTCCAATAACCTTCGCCTTTTTAATGCTTGAATCATTTCCCCAAACCAAGACTTTAACATCTACAAAGGAAACCTTCTATCATTTATCTTCTAAATAATCAAATTGAAAGTAAATCCTTTTTCAAACCTAGAACATTTATTATATTGTTGAGGTGTAGCTTTTCTCCATTTTCCAGCTTCAAATATGTAGGTCTAAGGCCCTTGACTGCATAACTATTGGTGTCTCCTAGCTCCACTACATGAGATGATTGTTCCTTTGATATAGTATGAATTTGTCTGCTTTATATTGTCATATGCCTTGATCCTCCACTATCAATGATCCATGCATTACCATAATCAAGAGTACATGTAAGTGTGGCCAAGATGATAAGTTGTAGATGATCCTTCCAATCTAGCTTCCTTAAATTATTATGATATTGAATCCCATATTCAAGTAACTTATCATAGAGGGAGTAGCCTTCTTTTTCAAGCCAAAAAAGTGATCTAGAACATTTTTCAACCTTAGCTTTGATATCATATTGAGAAATCAATGCTAGTAGGAATTAGGGTTTTGATTCCTTTTCTTGATAATTACTTGTGAATAATGTTGGATTCTTTTACTTCTTTATTAAATTATGTTTCATCAAGTAATTATCAAATTATGTGTATTAGTATCTGTTGTGGCCATCAACAACCCCCCTCCTTATTTAGTGTTAGCAATAACATTAAACAAGGGGGGACCCTTAGTAAAAAACAAAAAAAAAAATCCTTTTTTTATTGAACTCCTTAGAAATATATCGCATCGCGAGAAGAGAGTAAAACATTTCTTTATGAGCACTATAAAAAATGTGAAAAAGCAACGTGAAATCCATCGCATCGCATACATCAAGAAGTGCCCATAAATGAAGATCTTGAGAATTCTCTGATGGCCGATATGCGACATCGCATATCGCAACATCGCATAAGCAACACACAATAGTTTAACATGAAATGTGATCTTGCGATAAATGCAATCTTGCGATAATTGCGATGCTGCGATGATATGAGCTACGATCTGCGATCTGCGAGATCGCGATCTTGACGAAAATGCGATAACGCGATAATGAAATACAAGTTGCGGGAACCGCCCATTGCAAATTTTCCTCGGCCCAACATTCAAGAAAAACTGTCCATAAACCAAAAAATTGGGTGTGCGCCTTAAATGAAATTAATGAACATACGCCAAAGTGTTAATGAAGGATAGTTTTATGTTTTTCGAAGAGTCAGTTCACAATGAGTGACATTATTTTATGCATTCGTAGAGCTTAGAGCTTTCGCGTCAATATTTATTGTTGTAACTCTTTTTCCTTTGCGTGAACTGCAGGAATGAAAAAGAGGAAACATCTAAGGAAAAAGGGAAAGCATCAATACTCGGAGACAGAGAAGAGATCCCCTCATAAACGAATACCGCATGCAGCGAAGCCACAGGTTCCAGAGCATTACTGAATAGAGGCTGATATCAATAGGCGATCCAACACTCAGGGTAAAAATCTCACAAAGAACAACATGTTTACAAAATTCTGAAAAAGCTTACGCCTGGAAAAGGAAAAGGCGCTACAGACAAAAAACACACCACAAAGGCCCGGATCAAAGAAGCAAGTCATTCGCAAGTCTGGAAGCCAAGATAGCAAAAGCAAAAGCAATTTGAGGGAAATTTGAGATGTTACCAAGTATATACGCAGTGAAATCACCTGGCAAGAGGATGATCCCCAAAAATATCTTCTAATTTACTAAAAAATAGTGCCAACACTTGCCATTCCTATTTGCTTGACTCAAACAAAAGCGGAAAGCAACCAACCGACTCTTCTCAGGAAAATGTTGAATGCTCGCAACATCAAGGAGTAAATGCAGAGATAGTTAGGAATTAGATTCGATTTTTAGAAATAAGTTTGCTTAGAAAGAGGGCGGTCATTTAAAAAAAACGTATCCTAAATTTGTGTAATTAGGTTATTTAGTTAACAGTATTTAAACCCTTCTCATGCATTTAGAGAAGGGTCCATAAATTTTGTCGAAACTTATCCCTCAGAACAGCACTTTTTGCAAACACCCCACCCTCAGAAGGAGGTTTTGAATGGAATGGAAAGGATCGAGATTTATTGATGTTTGCATTTGAATATCTACTACTTGATGTTGCACTTCTGTACTCTAGTAGATATTAGAACAAGGAAAGATAGATCATTGTTGCTTGAGCTTATGAGTAGGACCAGTCATAAATGGTACTTTTATCTCTTGATCATTTCTGCTTATATTCTTAAAGAAATATACAATTTTTAGTTGTTTATATGTTATTACATGAATGCTTGTGTTACCATTTGGCACTTCTGTACGGTGGAACCATTTATTTATGTTTAATGTGTGAATAACTTATTATGCGATATGCTGTTCACAACTGTTTTGCCTAACTTTTTATGCAAAGTGGTTCATCTTAACTGATTTCTATTCTTATAATTGCTGAATGATCTTTATTACCATCTATTATTTGAAATCTCTTTAGATCATATAATAGAAGAATTACATCCCGGGTTATCATAGATTAGATGTGTTGTTTTCATTAGATTACAATAGCATAGAGTTACATTAAAGTAGCTCAGATATGAACTTTAGATCAGCAACATCCAACTCTGCACACACATACCCTTAGATTGGGAAACTGGTCCCATTATCCCCAGTCGGACTCACTATACCAAACGGATAAGGAGCTGTCAACGAAGGTCCGGACCGGGTGAGTATCCCCCTTGTTGTCGACCCGATTTTCGGGGCTTCAACACGTACTTACCTCACGGTCCTTTGAGAAAGCGTCGCTCTGCCTCGCTATAGTTGACTGAGGTGTCAACTACGAACTCAGTAATGAATCCTTCTCTAATCCGATCGAGCCAATGATGAATGGTGCGCGTGATCTTATCCTCCGATGCTTCCAACCTTCACACTAACTCTGGGGTCCACACAATAGGACCGTTAAGTTTCCACCTTCCTTGGTTATCTGCTAGCTTCACGATCCACTCTTATAGCTTAGTGGGGAAGGACGCGAAGAAGACTTCATGGATTTCCTTGTATAGGTAGCAGTCTAACCACTCTTATTTTGACAGTCACGGGTTCCTGTTCTCCTGTGCTGTGAACTCGTGAATTCTTCTGTCCAACCAGCCTTCAATTGCCTTTTTAGTTGGATTCCAATGATACGACATCAGACATCTTATGCAGATTTTGGTCCCGACAACGGAACCATTTTTTGGCTTAAGGGGGCCTGACCCAGGTTCAAAGTTATTTAGCTAAACAAATCTCTACACTACTGGCCCTTTCGACATCAGCCCGCAGAGCGCAAACTGAAGTCTCACCCGAAGCAGTATGGGGGGATGATGGAACCAAGTTTCTGCACCCTTGAGATGTTTGAGGTGTCGATTTAGTTCAACTGTGCCCACCTTCGTGCAATATCCTAACCTTCAATATGTTCACGATCTGTTCTACTCATCTTTCACGCAACCCTAAGCAAGGGCTGAGATGCTTTCACGCTGTAATGGCAACGACCCACACTATTTCCCCAAATTACACTGCGTGTCTTACTTATCTTCTTACATATCTTAGTTAACTTTGCATAAGTAGATATTCTATCTTGTATTCACTTAATCAACATAGTCATATATATTCACGCGTCATATAAACAACAGAAGTGCAATTCATACTCAATATATTCAATGCATAAAACATGAAATAAATACACAAAATTGATATGAAACTTCTCTTTATTAATACTTCCAACTGTTACAAACTCGATTCACCCTGTGCACTCAGTTGTGGACTACTAGGCCTCTACGCACTCAACTGCAGAGCCTTCTCCTACTCTATGACCCAAAACTAGACTTTTCACTTTAGATCTTCGACTATGCTTCTATTCCATGATTAGATTAGATGATCCTTAGATGTCTTAACTATTTAGAGCCTCGCTCTATTTATACAATCCCATGGTCCGCGGACCATGGGTAGATCTCTAGAACCAAAATTACAATAAAAAAATATAGGGCGGACAACCCTATGACTCTTTTACAAACTACGCGCTTCACGCCCAAAATGCAGAGGCTTTACATCAGAGTTACAATTTTTGACCAAAATCTGGGCTTTAAGCCCCTAAACGGCGTTTTTTGGGGAAATGACCAAAATTTAATCCATGTTTGCAGTCAAAAGTTGTTGTTCTCGGATAGGCCTTTCTAATGGGATATCGTGCATGCCAAACAAAGATCACTATGCCAAAGTTACGACCCCAAGAAGTTGATGTTCCAACTAACCCCATTGGAGCCCATAAATTTTGGCACTTCATCTCCTATGGTTAGGTTTTTGGATGTTTAGGGTTTCTCATTGTTTCTTCATAATAAAAAGGCCTCCAAGCCTCATTGTAACATAGTTGAGAAGACATGTAGCCATAACATATCTTCTCAAAGATAAGCTACTACTGCTCGAGCTAGTTTGTTTTTATTCTGTATGTAATCAGTTTCCAGTATTTGTTATTTGTTAATTGAAGTTCAGTTTTTCTATATCTCTAAGTTTTTTGTTTAAATATGTATTTTATTTTGTTCCTTCATAAATTCAGAGAAATATATTTTTCATATTGGCGAGCGAGAAAATAATAGAAAAAGAATGGCTCAACTTTCATCATGGGAGTTTTACGAGCCCAAAGAAGTAAACTTGAGGGTTTTGTTTTTGTTTTTGTTTGTATTTTTGTTTTGTTTGTTTTTTGTTTTTTGTTTTGTTTTGTTTTTGTTTTGTTTTTTGTTTTGTTTTTATTTTTTTATTTTTTCGTTTGTTTGTTTTTTTTTTGAAGAGAAAAATCGTAATCTTTCATTATATGATAAAAATTACATGTAGTAGATGCCTATAGGCATATGCGTTATCTGAATGATCAGCCAAAACTATATACATATTTTGCGTTCACAAAAACTTGACCTTGCCGGCCATTTTCAAAATTAATTGTCCGTGATATAACAACAAAAATAAATGTACAAGTTCAGTTTCTATATATTAGCTGTAAACAAACGAAAAACATCGGTCAAATCTCCATTGTCTATGGTCGATCCACCCTGCGATATTCTTGATCTATGTACAGTCTATGGTGCTATTGATAGACTTCTAAATCCACCTACTCACTGATTATCCACAAGCCTCTAGGAAGTAACGATCCCTTCTTTGAAAGCCCGTCAGCATCCGCATTGTATTCCCTGTGTATGTGTTGACAAGAGATCAAGTTAAAAGCTGATTTGAGATTAAGCATGTCAAATAGTATATTTTGTAGTGTAATGGCATGGCATTGATTAATAGCATTGAACCAGTTTATGATGATTTGTGAGTCTCCATAGATCTGAACATATATTTAATTATGTGCGAGAGAAAAATGTAGCAGGTGTCTAAGTGTAAGGAGCTCAGCATAATTGTTAGTTCCATCTCTCAGACCAAGTTTGACTTTGTAGAAATGCTGTTCAGAGATATATAGGGAGAATCCCCCCCCACATCCATGAGGCTGTGCTGCCCCGTCGAAGAAGGCCCATGGCCGAGTTTTATCTATGTTCCCGGGACTTGATATAGTGCGGGTGGGTGGAGGCAGGTCCTTAGGGACATCATGGAAGGCAGACAGAGCCTATATAGAGAGCACTTGCCAATTTACAGGCTGGTTTTTGAAAATGAATCGGTTTCGCCCAAGCCAAATAGTTTAGTAGAGTATAAGAGGGAGGCATTGTTCTTTATGCTTATGATGGGCAGATGTCTAGCAATTCCAGGCATGTATAAGAGAAGGTCACTGCCAAGTGTTCCTAATAGCGAGTTGCTGGGTGATGTCTTACTAGAAGTGAGAGACATCTGTACAGTGCAAAAATAAATGCTCATTAGTCTCGGATGCCTGTTTACAGAGGACACATCTGCTTGGCCCATATACAGATCTATGCATGAGCGCCTCTCCCTTGTTTTTTTGTTTTTGTTTTTTTTTTTTTTTTTTTAAGAGAAGGTCACTACCAAGTGTTCCTGATAGCGAGTTGTTGGGTGATGTCTTGCTAGAAGTGAGAGACATCTGTACAGTGCAAAAATAAATGCTCATTAGTCTCGGATGCTTGTTTACAGAGGACACATCTTCTTGGCCCATATACAGATCTATGCATGAGCGCCTCTCCCTTGTTTTTATTTTTTATTTATTTTTGTTTTTTTTTGTTTTTGTTTTTTTTTGTTTTGTTTTTTTTTGTTTTTTTTGTTTTGTTTTGTTTTGTTTTTGTTTTTTTTTTTTCGAGTGAGAAAAAGACCAAAAAAGAATGCTCAACCTTCTTCGTGGGAGTTTTATGAGCCCAAAGAAGTAAACTCAATGATTTTTCGGTTTTACGAGCAAGAAAAAGACCATAAAAAGAATTTTTGTACAGGTGGAACTCTTCCCACGGCCGCTCAACCAGAGACATGATCTTCATAATAACCATGCTAGAGGGAAAGACAATTTTGAGAAGATTAGTGGAGGGAGCTACAATGGAAGAGTCCATAGGACCATGGGCCCCAGCCAAGGAAGGAGAATATTCAAATGTGGATTGAATAACTTGATAAGCCAGTTCCATTAGGGAAAACGACATTTGTTCTCCAAAGGATTCAATGGTTGAAGGGGTTGAGATGATCCATGGATCGATAGATCCAACTAGTACAGTAGAGACCATAGAAATGGTCATAGGCACCTCGGGCTATGGGAGAGAGACACACCCCATAAGCGAGAAGCCCTTCAACAAGCCAATACTGATATTTACAAAAGTTTTAGGAGTACCACCCATTAAATGAACGTTGCTAGGTGTTGATGGTTAAAATTCTGGGGTGCATCAAGATAGATGATCCAAAGTCACAATTTTTCCTTGGTGAGGAAAACAGATGAGTTAGAAAACCGACGAGACAATGACTTTCATGGCATAAGTCCAACTACGCCCCCAAAAAATGTTGTAATCGAGTGGATGATAAACAACTTCAATATCGACCGAGACAGTCTTCCCCCCAAGAGTAATGGGAAAATCAATGAGATATCCCTTAAGGGATGAAAGTATGGCCATCAAACATTTTCAGTGAATGATATGGTAGAGTAAGTGTAGGGGTTCCCAAGGCGAGCCAGAAATAAATAACCGTTACATAGGTGGACACACCTTCATCAATGATAATACGATGAATGGCTTTGTCTCTCACATGAATGTATACTTGAAAGGAAAGTTGGTGTGAGAGGTGAGGTGTACTCTTTTCCATGTTGAAGAAAACTACAATGGAATTCAAGGGGTTAACCCTGCCTATCACCGAGAGTAAGGCTTTATGTTGCATTGGACAACTTTGTAAGAATTTAAGGGCGACCATAACACAAGGAGCCTACGCAAGATCTTTTACAATGCTATAATTTTAGGAAGCGTGGCAACAAGGTTATGTGTAGTTCAACAAAGCACCCCTTTAGGGGCGTGAATAACAGGGTCGACAATAAATCTCTCAATATGAAGATCATTAGGTGAAGGAAAAGTAGAGGTCAATGGGGTATCCAAAGTGTCTGTGACATTGTTACCATAGTTTTTGGCTCTAATTTATAAATTGATTGTCTAATCAATGACATAGATGGTAGAGGATCCTTCTCCAGGAAGAGGGAGATGGGAACCTCTAAAGCCTCTCTCTAGTGGTGGAGGTGGATTCCAAACCATATATTGGTGTTGTTGCTATTGCTAGGAAGGGAAAAGGTTGTTTAGGACATCAGGAGTCCAAGGAGTGTCCTTTTGCGCAAAAAAATAAGTGCACTCTTGAAGGTGAGGACATTTATAGGTTAAATGGTCCTCAGAGCATATATTGTAAGGAAACTTCACAACTTTCTCTTTCCTTTGGATAGAATTAGTAGTAGTAGGGGATTTTTGTTCTTGAATGTTCTGAGCAGGTGGTTGTTCCTCATAAGGAGAGGTTTTTTTCTTGTTATTCTTTTTCTTTCCATCGGGTTGTTATGTAGAATTCACAAAGTTAATTGCAATGGACAAAGAAGAAGTTGTGTAAGTAGGGCTAGTTAAGGCGGGGATTACAGTAATAGATAACTTGATAGTTTTTCCACTAAATTGTTAGACAATGGTCCTAGAGGCAGTACTGACGAGGTCGTCAACGTGAGGACCAAGTTGCTGCGTAACAAGAGTATTGGAAGTACGAGGAGCATTGGGTATAAGGTCATAAAACATACCTGACTGAGAATAAATGAGATCTAAGTGTTGGGCATGACTAATGACTTGGTCTTCAGTAACGATGCTAGACAAGGAAACATCCTTCACAATAGGAGGTAGGAGATACTTACAGAACAAATCAAATAGCAAGTAATCCAGAATATGGACGTTTACTAACCTCTGCCTCCATCTCCATTCATGGATGTGATTAGAGATGTGCGTGAAAGTGTTATGGCGTAAAGTGGTCAAGGGTTTAGTTCTAGTTTCATAACGGATTGACATCTGAAAGTGCTTTAAGAACTCCATAGCGAGGGTATTAAAGTTATTTATAGAAGCACAAGGTAGCTCAATGTACCATTTGGCTACTTTACCAGTCAGGGTGCGCGGGAAGAGTCGAAGCTGGATACTATCATCAATCACCGAGTTAGAAACACACTGAAGGTGGTAAGTGGTGACGTGTGTAGCTAGATCGTCTCCTTATTCTACCTCAAAGTTGGGAATGATTGCAGGAATCTTATCTGGGATTGGAGGCCAAATTAAGTTATGATTGATGGGATCATTGGTCAACTTGTATAGATTCAGTACATCAAGAGTGGCTAGGAATGACATTGGAGTACGTGCTACTAGATCAGACCATGGAAAAGTCGGGTGACTAGAGGGACCAGGAGGTCCTCCCATTAATGGGTTTCCAACAGGGTACACAGTTGTGAAGGATAGTAATCATTACACAAATTTTGAGGTCTAAAATGGGCGTCAAAACAAAAATTTACAACCAAAATCAAATTTATAAGAACCAATAGGATTCAAGATGATAACAATGGGGGATGATTCAACCTTTTTGGAGTAAAAAGTAATAAGATTAAAAAATAAAAAAATTACTTTATTAACTTCTATTTTCAACTCATCTCCTTATGGTTTTACTCAAATTTTGAGCGAGAGCACTTGCTGGATTGAAAATTTAATTTCTCATCTAAGGCGTAGCCATGTTTCATACTTTCGATGGACCCTGCTACACGAAAAATGAGAAATACATGAGAAACGTGATTGCAATCACTGTTTTTCATGTATTTCTCATTTTTAGTGTAGTAGGGTCCATCGAAAATATGAAACATGGGTACTCCTTAGATGATGAATTAAATTATGCATCCAATAAGTGCTCCCACTCAAAATTTGAGTAAAATTATAGGGAGATAAGTTGAAAAAGTAGTTTTTTCTTTTTTCCCTCTAAAATTTGATAATGTAATGTAACCTTATTTTATTATTTCCACTATTATTTTATAATTTTCCTTAGGAGGACCATTTTAGACCTCAAAATTTCTCTAATGTTCCTTGAGGTGGTGATGGAGTCAAATATATTGATGGGCCATAAGGCATGCCCCTAGCCTAAGGAAGGCTACCAGTGAATTGGTTGCCTCAGGATATAAATTGCCCCTAGTAGGTAACGATGAATAAGTTGGGAGGCCCCAAGGAGATGCAACAGGTCCAGGAAATGGAACACCATTGGCCACATAAGATGAACTAGATATGGGACCAACAATGAGATAAGCATTAATAAAAGAAGGAATTGGTTGTACCAAAGGTTGCATGGGGGTAGGAGTGCACCCAATAGGAAGATGGGCGCTATAAATGTTTGCCCCACTTCATAATGGAGGGAGAGATGAGATAAGTAATGAATTCCAACCAAAAGGTTTTTTGATTGTTGTCGAGTTAGGAAAACTTGACGGGGTGGGGGTTGAGGGACTAGGAGCTGACATGAAAAGGGTTGGAGCGGTAGAAACAATAAATCATTGAGCACCACCCAAAGTCGGTGTAGATGGGGCCCTTGGAGTAACCATAGACTATACAATGGGATAAACAATAGAAAGTTTGGAAATTGATGCATGTGGGTCGTGTAGAGGTGGAGAAAGGTGCCCACAAAGGACCATGACCCACTAGTAGTCATCGATACGTTTAGATGGGAAACTAGGGAAGAACTAGAAGGAAAAGGAGTGACCTGAATCAATACAGGCCCAAGAGGGCCAGTGAGGGGAGTATTATAGTGAGGTACAAAGCCTTTATTAAATGTATCCTCCGGTAGGATAGACTCTAGGTCAGTAAGGCTCAATTTGGGCTCTGAAATTGGAGATAGACTCCCCTGAGCAGAGGGGGAATCTAGGTCACTTATATGTTTCTCCACATTGAGTGGGGGAAGGCCTCGCAGGCGTATAGACTGACAAGGTCATGTACCAGCCATGGTGAATGATATATGTTTCACAAATTTATTTTTAAGTGGTTATATATAGTCTCAATAACAAAGAACACACTCCTAAAAAGCAAAAATACTTTAAGAAATAAGCAAGCAAACAAACTTCTTCCAATAGTCAAACTAGTTGGCAATGGAACCTAGTATCGAAAGACTATGAGAAAAATCCCAGTTGGGATAGAGACAATTATGAATACTCCTGAGTTTCTCTCAAACCTCAGTGTGAAGGCTGCAAGCACTCTCATGGAGACAAATTCCCTCCCAACAAACCAAAGGCAGAGTAGGTTCGTCTGTCTTCAGGTACTAGGGCAGCTCGCCCCAGTCACCTTGTGTATGTTTCCTAAGATTTTTGCCACTAAACTTTACCTACAAATCACTGTCACAGCAAAGGGGGTCACGGTCATAGGCAACACACTGTGTGGGTAGGCTACTTGAGTCCCCGACTCAGCCTTGAAATTCCCAAAGGAATCCCCAGTACATGGAATGTCCACTGAAATTTTAAAATATGTTTCAAACGATATCTAAATTAAACCCAAGTATCCTATATTATAATTATAAACATTATTATGAAAATAAATAAAACAAGGGAGATAGATACAAAGTATCTAGTCCTTGCCTTGTAGCTACAAATAGTGAGCAATGCATGTTGGTTATTGAGCAAGTGAGTACCACCAAATGACTGTAGTCCATCTTTACATCTGGAATATTAGTACACATTTTTTTCAAACTATTATAATATTCCATATTGACAGTTGGAAAAAGCCAAATACATGGAACTAATAGTCAAAATAAATAGATATTCAAACAATACCTTCAAATTTTTTGGTTAATTCAAAGATCATTCTCAATATTATTGAAGACATAAAATTCAATGAGCTTTGGAATGTAGGGATGGTGTCTATGAAGCTAACATGCAAGTGGCATAGTTGGTGCACCCACCATAACAATAACATCAAGCTTAAATAATCATCAAACATAAAGGCGACCACATTTTAAGCAAGATATATCATAACACAAATTTTGGAAATCATGAGCATACAATCAATTTTGACAAGATTTATCTCTAAACTAATAAATTACACAATGTGATTTCATAGGAGTTTTCAACCATATGGCACCAACTCCATAGGGAAATTCAATTCTAATTACAATGAAGATTATCTTTAATTGAGCACAAACCTTCACATTCATATCTAAAGCAAAATGAAAGTGAAAAAATGGGAGGTAAAAGCTTCAAATTCTATATTATGTTAGGAATTAAATTTAGTATTTGTTAAGAAAATAAAAAAAATTATAAAGGAAAAAAATGAAGTTAATTAGAGAAGAGAATACCACATTTAGCATACAACAATGCTCATCATATATTCAACTTGGGGATAATAATTTCATTCCCAAAGAAGCTAATATTAAGATTACATTTCAAACTTTTACATGATTCATATTCACAATATCATATATGAATTTCCTAAATTTGTGTCGTTACTCCAAACAAGATATTTTTTTTGTGAATTGATACTTTGTATTACTTAGAAAACAATTCTATATAGATATCAAATTTGATCACAGAGGATAAAAAAATACCTCATCATACTTCCACTGACACCCAAAAACATAAAACATTCCCATGATCATAATACATAAAGATCAAGGCCAGAGATGGCCTACCGTTCTACCCAAATATTTTAGTCATAAATAAAAACAATATTGCCCACATAGGGTCGTCAACTACATATAACAACCAAACTAAATACTAGTAGAAATCCATATAATATCTAACAAAAACATCATGACTAGAGCATTGATAGAAAATTGGAGACTGAAGAGCCATGTCCTCCCCTAACGCAACACCAAATATAGCCAAAAGACATGATGTAAACCCAACGAAGGAGGCCTAAAGCTACCATAGGCATTTATAAAACACATAGGTGTCGCGTCCAACCATTAACATATAACACAAGTTATAAAGGAAATAAAACAAAGTCCACATAAAAGTGCACTAGATCCATCACGTAAAACACAAAGCCATGACTAGCCTATGTCGCCATAATCTATAAACCAAAAGGATAGCAAGTGACCCGCATAAAACCAAGCTAGAAGCATCAAGAAATCTCCAAACTGCACCACCCACCATCCATGCTCACTAGTCATTTTTGAAAGACAACATATTTGCTGGAACACTCACAGTAGAGCCAGGAGTGTCTGTTAGGTCCCCGCCATCTGAGTCACAGACAATATGGCTCTCCACATGTGCTAGATTGGAGTCAATTATATCCAGGAAGAACCTATGATTCCTAAGCATCCTCTTGACACCCTCCAATGAAGCAAAGATATTATATTTCTCTACTTGTTTGTCCCTCAATACCAAGCCTGACAAGGTCTTCATTTCCCAAAGAAGAGCCACAAAGTTTAGATACTATTTCCTCCTACCCCTGGTGTTCCCAAGGTCTGGAACCCAAGTTGACACATCCTCTGAAAGCTTAGAATTTTAAAGGAATTTCATTTCCTCCCCTGCTTCAGACTCGAGCTCGCAGATTTCGTTATGAATATAAGGTGGAACCGTGTTGAAATATGTGGCCGCCAAGTCATGGGAAAAGACTATTTCCCCTCGTTTCCTTGGCTTAGCCCTGCCACCTCCTCCCCTTCTATACCTCATTCTTTGTTTAGGTGACATTGGAAAGTCGCGGGGAGGATACTTATTATCACTACATTGATCACCTCTACCTACAAAAGAACAAAATGATTGACTCGACCCACTGTCTACAATACGAGGGAACCAATAACCAGCTCATCATAATAACACCAGAAAAAGACTTAGCCTTAATAGATGACCCACTAGAAAGGGAAGAGGATACGAATTCCTCAACCAAAGTCCCTTCACCCTTGATCATCGAACAAGAAAAGAACAACATTAGGACCAAAAAAATTCTACATCCAGGAGAGCGCAATGATGTGACTCAAAATAAACTCAAAACACTTATGACTATACCCTCTATGATATCTAAAAAGGGGAGCCAAGAAAATGAGAGATGTGACTTGAGAGAGCGTGATATGCGTAAATTTTTTGACCCCAAAAGATCTCTGGAGTGGAGGCTTCTACCGGCCATGAACGATATGAGGCTTCAAAGATGCCCCAAATAACCACACACCATTTACACTTAACAACATGAATTCCTAGCCAACCATCAAAACTCACCACTACCCACAACACCAGGATTCTCACACGCACCAATAGCACATATAAATTTTTCTAGGAGGCTGAGGACCTTACCTCGACTCCTTATCGTTCACTGCAAATAACCTTGCCGTCCATCGAAACCCATAAATAAATCACCATCCAAATATAACAATGCATGCTCATGCATGCAAGGGAAGGACTCATCCTCCCTATTTAATGCTTGTTGTGTACTCAAGGGTGGTGGGTGCATCGCCCAAGGTCCCATTTCCATTTTCTATTACAGCGCAATCGTGGAACTCCAAACAAGATATTAAAATCTAGTTAAATTAATTGATTTTTCGGATATACGTTCAAATTTTTTAAAAGAAAAAAATCTATGAATTAAAATTTTATAAAATCAACTTCGTATTATATTTTGAGAATGTCCTAGAATTCTAAATATCTTGTAATGTTAATTAGATGGTTCAAAATTTGATAATTCAAATATAAGTTGTTTTTTTTGGTATAGTAAGGCCTTTTGTATTACTACTAACCAAACAGACATAAGAAATTTTTTTGGGTTATTGGTCTTGTTGAAAGATGTAACTAGTTTCGGTCTTCATAATTGTACCTCTATGTATTTTATATGAAAAGGAAAAAGAAGAAAAAGAAGGAGAAAGCAAAATTATTTTCAAGCATGGGTTTCATGCTCAAAAGAATTATTATTATTATTAAATAATCATGTTCTTCATTCTTCTAGGTTTTGTTGAGTCAAAGAGTAAAAGCCCTATTTGGACCTCTTGAAAAGAAAAAGGAAAAATAATTTTTAATATGTAATTTTGGGTCAAAAACCCCTCTAGATGCCAAGTCGACCTACATGACAAGTTTACCTTGCCCCAATGGACATGTATGTTCACACCCCTCTGGACAATATAAATAGAAGATGATATGAGCTCATTTGGATACATGGTTGGATGTGTTTTTGGTCTGAAATTGCATAGAAGAATACAGATGAAGTGGAGGGCCAAAGTCTGCAATGTAAGAAGAGTTTCTTCTTGATATGGAGTGTGTGGAAATTCTCCCTTGATATTTCTCCTATTGTTGGTCTCTTGAAGATGATTTTGTTGAGAAAAATGGAAGATTTGACTTGGCATCTAGAGGCGGTTTTCTATGGTCATGGGTCTTGGATATCTCACTTTGATCTGATTCTATAAGAAATTTTTTTATTTTTTGGGTTTTCCCCTAGGAAAGGGGTTTTTCCCTGGATGAGAGCCTATATGTTGTGGTCTTCTTGTTTTTGTGATCTTCATGATTATATTTGGTAATTGTTTGATGAAAGAAGACAACATAAATGAAAAGGCTAACAAAATTCACAAACAACTACTAAAGAAAGGAGAAATCCAATGAAAACTATAAGCCTCCCAATTTCTCAACATGGTATCAAAACTAAGGTTTGATTAAGGAGGCTTGAAGATCACTTATGTTGGTTTGCTATAAATAAATCATCAACTGGTGTAGCAACTCACTATATTATGGAAGGATCACATCCATTATGGTTCGTATTCTCTATTAACAATGGTTCTACATTCTCTTAGGCTCATTGTCTATTATATCCTACTCCGAGGACTCACTCTAACATCCGAGGGACATCAAACTAATATTTCAGTGACATCATGAATTTGTTGTAACATTGCCAATGGTATCGCACCGTGAAATCTTCCACCCCAGCCTTAGTAGGAGATGTGGTTGTTAGCAAGCTTTTATTTCTTTGCTTGAGACTCTACATGAGTAAGACTAGAGGGTAGGTGTCCCTAATGAGTAGAATCAACAATTTCTATCCTATCATGTGAATTTTAGGAATCCAAAGGAGGGGGATAAGGAATTTGCAATGCTTTGGATAGATTCATCAAAGCCATGTGGGTATGAACCACATATGAATTCATTTTTGCAAATCGACATTCTTCCCTCTCCCTAGCTTCTTCCTATTCTCAGAGATGTCTTCCTAGGAGGTTCCGGATTGCCTAGTGGAAATTACCAATATTTCTTCACTCTTGTGCCTCCATGGTAGCGACTAAGCAGTGTATGTGCATCAACAAATATTCATCAAGTTTCTCTTCGCCTTGACCATGCCAGGGAGGGAGAGTCTTGTTAGCACTTTACAATTTCCTTTAGGTTGAGAAAGGATTATAAAGGTAACCACATACCACTTTTAGGCTAGAATCTAGCCCTTCTAGCTTGGAGAGGGCTCTCTCACTAGGTTTTATTCTCAGTCAATTGACTGAATGAATCATATTTGATATTAGGCTAGTTACGAGGATCAAAAGAGTAGGTTTGATTTACTGTTTTGTTAGCATGTGAGAGAAGATAGACCCATTAAGCATGGATTTCATTTCTGCTAATGATTTCAAGTGAATAAGAGATGATAAAGGTGATTTAGGCAGGGGCAAGATAGGCAGTTTTTCTGGTATTCTAACTTGATTTCATTGTCGGGAGGGTGAGTGCAGAATTATGAGAAAAACATTCAGAGAATCAGGTTACATATGAATTCTAAGTGCCATTAAGAGGAAAAAGAAACATAAACTATTCAACTTACATAAAACGGAGCACATTAGTGAATTGTGAATTATTAATTCTTAAGCCAAACATGAATACATGTATTTAAAGCATGGAATTGTAAGATATAATCAAAACCACAAAGAAAAACATTACCACCAAATTTTGACACATGAATCCCTGTCAAATCCCTTTTGCCTTCTTCTATTCATCTGAAAAATTGATAAAAATTACAAAATATTAGTCTTGCTTCCTCACACTGACCAACAAAAGCCTTTTCTTTGTTTTTCACATATTATATACATCAAAATATTCCACTCCCACCTAGCATGGTTGATTTTTTAAAAGAAAGCAAGTCAACAACCAGATACATTGCATTTTCACCTACTTAGTTGAAAAATAGGAACTAATTACCTACTGCAAATCTTAACTTGATACATCATAAAAAAAATTAATTTCTACAACAATCCATAACTACATCATCGTAAAGTTCCATGACACCTAATAACATGATTAAAACAACCTGTAGAAACCAAAAATTCAAAATAGCAAGTCGAAATGTCCACTATGTCAAAAACACAACAAATCTATTGTGAATCTCCAGTTTCACAGCAACTTTCGCTACAATCCAAGTTATGCATATTTTCGGTTCATCTATGACATTTTGAAGCATGTGGGTTGTCTTGAAATGCCCATGAGAAGCTCATGAACTCATGAAACATATTCAAAACTAAAATCAAGCCTCCAAAACACTATCTCCCTTTGTTATTAGATTTGCATCAAACTTGTGCAACACTACAACATCTCCAAACTTTGATTTCTCCTTGACAAAATTGTTGAAGGAAACACCCACTAACTATAATAACCTTGTAATATACCATAAAACTATCAAAAACCCAAAATTGTGCCTGCTTTATAAAAATGAGGAATCATGACCAAATACGCAACATGTCCTGCTACATTTTTGCATTCTTCATAAAAAAGCTCACTTGTGTAAGTTTTATGGACAAAACGACAAAATTCAAAACTCAATGGCATCCACTTGATGAAATTAAATTTTTTTCTACTTCTGCAAGTATGTCTAACTTCCCCTCTTCCTCTTTCTTCTATATTGCTTGGCGTCAGTCAGCTATTGTTTTACTAGTCCGAGTCTCCTTTTTAAGACCAAATTATCTGTATACATGTTTCTTACTTGCCAATGCAGAGGTAAGGTCCACTTCAACTTATGTTTGGCCTTGTCAATGATGGGCTCTAAAATTTCTTGCAATTGATTAAATAAGCTCATATTATCCCTTTGATCTTTCTCTGCAAGCCAATCTACTTGTTATTGGACTTCCTCTATTTGTTCCATAAATTTATTAAACTCATTTTGCCCATCAAATACTTCCACTATTCTCTCTTCTTGCTGAGTATATTCATTCACTTGCATTTCCATTTTCTTAACTGCAGACCTAGTTCTAGGTCTTCTTGTTTGCTCAATTGTCATCTTCTATACATCTACGTCTTCTACCTGTTTTCCTTTATCTTTAACAATTGGTACCAAGGCTCTCTTTGATGTTTCTTCCTTACTAGGCTTAGAAATTTCTTGTAAGGCTTTCCTCTTGATATTTATGTTGTCTTGTTGTAGCTGTGCTATCATCAAATGTGCCTTACCGAGTTTATGTTGCAGGTCCTTAATTCTCTAATTTTTTTTATCAGTTTCCACTCCTTCATGTGCACTCTCTGATATCTCAATAGTTTGAATAGGTGTAAGGTCTACATGCAATCTCTTGTTCCTGGTCTCCTAGCCACTTGTTCTACCTTAGGTGAGAAGTGAAGTTTCTTGGCACCTGACTTGTTCACTAATTTTTCCTTAATCAAAGGCCCTTTTACTGAGCCAACTATTGCAGATGAAGCTTCTTTGGTTGCAACTGATGGGGTGTCTCTCTTACTCTTTAGGCTGTTAGAGGATTGTGCCACCCACCCTAAAGAAATCAAGAACTCTTTCCATGAATGCTCCCTCTTGTCAAGTTATTTTAGCACCAATAGTTTGATCAATGAAAAATGGAATAGGCTAGGTTCAATATTATTCCCCATTTCTTGAACTCTATCAGACATTTTTCTGAAGCTCCTAAACAAATTATAAGGAAAATTCAAGGCTTTCTTTCCTGTAAAATGCATAAGAAGTCGGATGTGGTACTGATAGATTTTGCTGAACCTCCCTTCACATGTAAAATAGCTTCAAATCATTTTCAACAACTTACTATGGTGGTCCATTAGATAACTCCTTGGGATAACAGACCCATACCCCTCCTGGTATTGTGGCTTCAAAAAGTCTTTAAAATGAGATAAATCCAAATCCATACCTTTAAACCACTCTTCATCATGTAAAGGGATATCAGTGACAACAACTATTGATTGCTCAGAGACAACAAAAACCAAACTTCCAACCTTTACCTCCTTCCCCTTGAAATTCAGTGCAAATTGCTTGGTGAGCTGGAAGTGGTGGCCCTGGCTATGAATCTTCTCACAAAAACCAATACACCCAGCTTGTTCAAATGAAACCCTGATGACATGGTCAACATTCACTAGACCGAGGTCTTGGGATTCATATCTTACAATGTCTCCTCCTTTTACCTTCATTTTCATCTCTGGAGTGTCCTGTTGAAAAGTGTAACTAGGTTCGATCTTCATAATGACATGTAATTGTGACTTTTGTAAATTATGTAATAAAGAAAATAAAATTATTTTTGCAAGCCTCGCTTCATAGGTTTCATGAGAAAGTGATTTTATTTTATATGGCTCCCATTGAGATCCTTAGTATTGGTCATTAAAAGTCAAAGAGTCTATGTCATGCATGAAGAACCCTTCTTGGGGACATAACAATGTAGTTGAATCTATTATGTGTCTAAATAGCCCTCCAATGACAAGCACATAATCCTCTTCCTATGTCGGCCTGCAAGATCAAATAATAACTCATGTTGGCACAGTTATATGGAGGAACACCTATTTGAGTTGTCATGTCGATGCAAATATATGGAGACACACCTATTCGAGTTGTCATGTCGGCTTATTATATGGGACCAACCACTATAAATAACAACATCAGCCCAGTCTATAAAGATACAATTTTAGACATCCTTCTCTGAGTTTTTCAGATGTCTGTGGTGGAAGATAAATTCACATATCTCTCTGAAGTTCGGATATGAGTACACCGAAGAAGCTCACATGTCTCCCTGTGATTTCAGAGGACAATCACAATCAATAGTTTAGATGCATATCTCGATTTTTTGGTGGATAATGAAAGTTAGAATATCATACATATCTCTGAGGTTTCAGGTCACAATTGCAGTGAGGCAGTTCAAATTACTTCTAAGATTCGAATGACCAGTTTAGGAGGAAATTTTGGTCTCACACAATTTGCTAAATGCTACAGTTCAGGTCTTTCTGATGTGAAAATAGGATCACAGTCAAGAAGAGTTTGGATCTCTTTGAATTCGGCGAACAAGTGCAGAGATAAGTTCAAATAGGTGATGAAGGAGCAACAAATAAGTTTGAGGGCTACCCACATGAACAACAACTCATATTTCAAAGGGAAAATCTCGGTGTCACAGTAGAAGATCAAAAAGTGGCGATCTTGGTGATAATGATCAGATCCCATTGGTGGCAATGTTTTAGTACTAAGAAGGTCAAAAGGAAGATGAATCGAGAAGGTGGAAGAGGACTCGTGTCTTGGTATTGGAGTGGCTAATAGGTTAGGGGTCTTAGTCTCTGTATTCGTCAATTGGAATTTCTATAAGAATAATTTGTGTGGGTTTTCCTCTCAAAGAGTGAGAGGTTTTGGCCCTGGCTGATATCCTACATTATGTGTCTCTTATATATATTATGTTAATGCATTGGTTATTGTTTGATGAAGAAGAACACTAGGATCCAAGTAGCAGTCTACAACAAAAAAAGTTTTGGATCCTCTAGTCACCATCAAAAGACCACAAATACCCTCATCAAGTTATATACAAAGCAAGAAAACTCAAAATACTTTGAAGGTGAAGATCAAATTATCTTCAAGAAAGTCAAAACCATAGAAGCAATTATGATCTGCACTCATTCCCTACCAAAGTAGTTGAAGTATATTGAAAGTGAGAAGGCATTACCATCATCTTCAAATCTATATGGTAAGTTCCCTCTCATTGAATCCTTTTCCTTGAATAAGGTCATCCAAGGAAGAAACAAAACATACATCTTATTCAACCATAATCAAAGTGATCAAGTTGAAGATTTCATCTTCACATGTCAAGTAAGTATATTTCATTCTTTAATCAAATTTGGTAAAATGACTTCGTGTTTGCAAGGAGATCTATAAGATGGTTGGGTTATTGAAATTCCTTGCATGAAAAAGGAGGAAAGACATAGTCCTTGAAGAAAGTGAAGTCATTGAACACATCAATGAAAAAGGTCTCCTCTGAATTTATGGAGAGGGATTCTTATGAAAGGTCCCCTCATATAGAAATATTGGATACATCAATGAGATATATATGATAAGCTCGTAAAACTATTCTTTGAAGATGCAATAAAGAAGGTCACATGACTTAGATTTGATCTACACAAAATTGAAGGTATCAAAGAAGAATGGGATATCTTCATAAGATCTCAACTATGAGATCTAGGAGAGATGATAAGAAGATAATCATCATTGTTCTAAATACATTAACTGTTGAACAAGGTAAAAAATATCCATGGGGATAAGAAAGTTACCTGATTCAACAACTTGTGGTTTCTATGCAAGATAGAAGAATACAAGTTGAGGGAAAAAGTGTTGAAGGTTAAAGGACTCAAACATTTGTAGGAAGGAAAGGGAAGTTTGGAAAATTTTCTCCTCAAAAAAAGAAAGAAGAGAATAATTGAGATTCAATGCCATGGATGTAAAAATGATGAACATTATATGAAAGATTGTCCTAAAGAGACAATCTCAAAAGAGGAAGATAAGAAGCCCATATCACCAAAGAAGTGGAGCTGAAGAGAAGAAGTCCAAGAAAAGAGGAAGTAAGAGATCTCTACTATGCTGAGATAGTATTCCTCACTAAAGGTCTTGTCATAGCTCCTAAATATTTTATAGGATATGGCTATAATAAATAATAATATGTATCGATGTCTCATGGAAGCATTAGAAACAAGAGCTCGCGACATCACCATAGGGAATCATGAAGGACAGACATAACAAAATCCATGGAAATCAAATATGAAGGATATATCTCTTGGGAACCTCATTGCAAACACAAGGAAATGAAGAAGTCATCTAGGACAAGGCTTATCATACATCAAGTCAAAAAGGAAACATCTGCAGGATAGGGATATACAAGATCCTCAAGATTCTCAGATGGAATCCTCATCGGAGGGTTCATTGACCTAGAGAGGAAGCGAGTGTTTCATCAGGAATTCCAACTTGTGAAGTTCATGGAATCATGGTATGATGACATAAGAGATGAAGCAAATAAAGGGGTTGAAGATATTTTCAATCAAGGAAGCTACTGAAATAATCCTAGATGATCTAAAGGTAAATGAGGTATGTATGCGTGTATTTAATATTATAATGTGATGTTGTGTGGTTGCAAGTAACATGGATCACTACTTCTATCATGAAAAGCATGATCAAAGGAAAATGATCTCCTCCTCTGAAAGGATGCAGGAAGGCATAAGTCACACTAGGTGAAATCAACATAATACATCCTCATATGAAGTATGAGGTGGTTGAATACAATTGAAGGACTTTGATTGGAAGCTCCTGGGAAAGAAAAACGTGAAGAAAGGAATGAACAGATCATGAGACATGCAACCATGGTAAAGGCAATCAACATCCAGAAGACTAAGAAATATTTGACTAGGAAATATTCCAAAAAGATATGAAGACTCTGATGGAAGTCTGGAAAATATAAAGACCCTTGACAATGGATATATTTGGGAGATGCGTCAACATGTATGTAGGATGCTGATACCTACAGGAACATGTCATAATGAAAGACCATCATAAAGGTAATTTTGATTTAAGTGTTCATTTTTTGTTTTTGAAGAGATATCTATATGGGCTTATGCAAGACTGCCAAGGGGAAGAAATGTGGATGACTTTCAAAAGGACCATATAGAAGGATGTAATATCCCTTCGAAAAATATGGCATAAAGAAAGCAACATGACATGAAGCAAGGCCAAATGAAGACTAATGGATCACTTTCGAATGAAAGGAATAATGAAATGAATGACTCGTGGATGAAAGTGATGGATGGTTTATGCCCTATGTAGAAGCCACAATAAATGAAAACTCCCGGACAAAGAAATTCATGATGTCAAAGGAAGGAGCTCTTCAAGTAGCTGGTCAAGGAGTTGTTATAGGCCCCTAATTAAGAGGGAGCCTGGAAACAAGTTTCTTACTTGGGAGAAACTTGGAAATTATTAAGCCAAGAGGGAGCTTAGGTACATTCCTTGTGTAGGAATGAGTACATTCCTTTATTTGAATAGATATGTCCATAAACGAGAGGGAGAGATAGACACATCATTCTGGTCTTCACCTAGGAAGATAGAATGGAGGATTGGGTAATCATCTGGAATTTGATACCTTTGAGGATGAGATAGGGCCTCCAAGATAGGAGTAGTCATGGACTTATATTATTTGAGGATTGGCTATCCAAGATAAGAATAGTCCAAAGAAGTTCATACTCTATGAGCACCCGAGTGGAGTATGCACCTTGAGAGACAATGATTTTGGTGTCTATGAATCAATGGTCTCGTTAGCATTGTGCTCTGATCATGTGGATAGATTTGTTTGTCAAGGCCTTACTATATGACACTGTTGGTTGATATGATGCTAGATAGATGGGTTACCAATCTGATTCTTCTTATGAGAAATTCTTCAAATTGAGAATGATCAAGTACCATTATTAATACCTCCCTAGTTAAGAGGGAGTGTTTAAAAGTGTAACTAGGTTCAGTCTTCATAATGACATGTAATTGTGACTTTTATAAATGATGTAATAAATAAAATAAAACTATTTTTGTAAGCCTTGCTTCATGGGTTTCATGAGCAAGTGATTTGATTTTATATGGCTCCCATTGATAGCCTTAGGATTGGTCATTAAAAGTCAAAGAGTCCATGTCATGTATGAAGAACCCTTCTTGGGGATGTAACAATTTATTTGAATCTATAATGTGTCTAAATAGTCCTCCAACAACTAGCACAAAATCCTCTTCCTATGTCGGTCTGAAAGATGAAATAATAACTCATGTCATCTCAGTTATATGGAGACACACCTATTCAAGCTTTCATGTCGGCTTATTATATGGGACCAATCACTATAAATAGAAACCTTGACCTAGTCCATAAAGATACAATTTCGGACATCCTTTTTTGAGTTTTTTGGATGTTTGTGGTGGAGGATAAATTCACATCTCTCTCTGAAGTTCAGATAGGAGTACAATGAAGAAGCTCACGTCTCTCTGTGATTTCAGAGGATAATAATAGTCAACATATCAAATTCCTCTCTGATTTTTTCGGTGGACAATGACAGTTATAATTTTAGACACATCTCTGAGATTTTGGGTCACAATTGCAGTGAGGTAGTTCGGATTAATTCTGAGATTCGAATGACCAGTTTAGGAGGAAATTTCAGTCTTACATAGTTTGGTGAAGGCTACAGTTCGGGTATTTCTAAAGTGAAAATATGATCACAGTAAAGAAGAGTTTGGATCTCTCTGAATTAGGTGACCAAGTGCAGAGATAAGTTCAGATAGGTGATGAAGGAGTAAAAAAGCAGTTTAAGGGCTACCCACATAAACAACAATTCATATTTCAAAGGAAAAGTCTCGGTGTCACTATAGAAGATCTCAGATTGGTGATCTCGGTGATAATGATTAGATCCCAGTGGTGGAAATGTTTCAGTACTAAGAAGATCAAAAGGAAGATGAATCAAGAAGGTGGAAGAGGACTTGTGTCTTGGTCTTGGATTGGCTAATAGGTCAAGGGTCTTGGTCTTGGTATTCGTCAATTGGAATATCTATAAGAAGAATTTGTGTGGGTTTTCCTCTCAAAGAGTGAGAGGTTTTGGCCTTGGTTGATAGCCTACATTCTGTATCTCTTGTCTATTTTATGTTCATGCATTGGTTACTATTTGATGAAGAAGAACACTATTAATATAAGAAGAAAAGATTATAATATTAATAAGAAAAAGGAATTCAGAAGCAGTTACTAATGGAAGAGAAATCACCTAATGCTAATGCCCTAGATTTGATCGGAATCTGGATTAGGGGCCAAAATTTACTAAAGAATCAAAGTTCTCATATTGGCTCAAAACCTGTATAACTGCATCCGTTTTGTCAAGATGATCGCAATGCAATTTGTTTCACTGAAAACCGAGTCCGGATGAAGGAGAAAATACCTGTTGTTCGTTTTCCTAAACAACTAAAAAAATTGCAGAACATGACAGAATGATGACATGGCAATATAGTCAGCATGATGGGAATCTTCTACAGTTTTTTCCCAATGAGGGTATGACAAGTGTCACTTCAGGATTCGTCAGTTTGGTTGTGTGAAGGTGAAATTGCCCAATGTTCTCCAAGGTGGAATTATGATTCATGATTAATATTGTTTGGATCTATATATATCTATATCTATATATATATATATATCTATATCTATATCTATATATATATATATATATATATATATATATATATATAATATATATATATATATATATATATATATATTATTTTTCCAAACTATATAATTCTGAACCATAATACATAATTCCGCATTAAATATAAATCTGCATAATACATAAACCTTATGGAAAAATGTATGAGGGATGGGCAGAGGGCGGCTCAAACCCATGACCTCCCCCTCCCAAATCCATGGAATTTCCATTAGCCCAAACAACAAAACTTGAAAACAGTGGTAATGATATTGTATTTAAAGCCTACATCAATGCGACGACGGGAGCGGAGGGAGCCAGCCCCGCAGGCCAGCTCCCTCATCATACGACCTCAAGCTATGACCAAGGGCCAGGGCCAAATGGTTAAGCATGATTAATGCCACTAATGTGGCTTAGATTTAATTAATCCAAATTTTATGTTGCCGACAGTTTTGGAGGCGTGCCAAATTCGGCGGGACTGCCAACTTTGGCGGACTTAACTGGAGTCTTTCCAGTTTTAGCGAAGGATTTCTAGGCCAAACTAGAGAAAGCCAGAGATTGCTCAATTTTCGACCAATTTTGAAAAATGAATAGTCATTCCTATATGATTTATACATTATGAACTCATTGGTGTAGGTTGCAAAGGCAATAGAAGACTTCTACATGTGACTTTGCCATAGGGAAGTTCAGGGAAGCCTAGGGCCACGAGGGAAGGAGGTCATGCTTAGATTAGCCAGATTTAGTTTTTAGAGATCTAATAGTCATTTTTGGGTTTTTGGGTCCTCTGAAGACAATGGAACATATTTCAAAGGCTATGGAGCACTTCTGTATGTGATTTTTCCACATTGAAGTTTTATGAAGCCTAGGGCCACTAGGGAGGAGGTCATGCCCAAAACACCTGTGGTCCATTTAAGGAGTTTGGAGAGTCAAGTTAGGGGTTTTGGAATGCTCTGAGTCAATTGAAGCATGTTTTAGGAGCTGTATAGCATTGCAAACAGTACTTTTTTTCATTTTGAGCAAATACAGAGGCCCAAGCCATGGAAGCTGGACCAAGGAGATGTAGCCCAAGAGGGGTGAACTCCTTTATCAGAACACCGTGTTGAGTGTTTTTCTTGATGGTTTTCTGTTCAGTAATTACTTTCATGCTATTATGCTCATGTTTTCACATAAAACTTGACATAAAATTTACCTGTTCCCAATCACAAACACCATAAGAGAACCCTACACATGAAGAAATAGGCAATCATGTGTTTTTAAATCTGTAAATGAAATTAGCACAAAAAACTAACATTCAGATATAGATCAAATTGGTATCAGAGAAAAGGTTTATTTGCTTGATTTCTTGAGATTTGTGCAAGGATAATTAGCAATGTGCAAGTTTATGTGATGGCAGCTTCAACAAGTGATGTCTCTAATCTCTCTTCCTCAGTAAGATTCTTTAATGAAGAGATGTTGTAGGAGTTTTTCATCATGAGAGGTATGGTGAAAGAGATGATTGAAGATAGGAATGAGAACACTATACTTCAAGAGCAGTTGATGGTCATGAATGAGGAGAAGCAAGAGCTTCTTGAAAAGATGCATGAGATGGAGATTTTACTCCATGATGCCAAAGACACCCTAATCAAGTATGTGCATGAACATGAGGCATGCAATACAATTTTATCTTCAATTTACTCTCAAAATGAATGTTTTGGTGCTTTTGAAAGACACACTATAGGAATAGGGTCCAAATTATTGATGAGGATGGGCTATGAAGGTAAAGGGTTAAGCACGCATGCACAAGGCATAGTTGAGACAATTGTTGTTGAGGAAAGGCCTAGGTATTTGGGTCTTGGTTATAGAAAACATGATGGAGAATGCTCAAAAGCCAAGGACACACATGAAATTTTTCCAAGAGAGAATTTCATTACATGTTCATACCCTCAAACTTGTGAACATTATTTTTATGAGGAATGCAAATTTTGTATACCCACTTTGCAAGAAGATGCTCATAAGCATGCAACTAGTGAAAAGGGAAAACAGAAGAATGATGAAAGCTCTAAGTTATTAACACCATTTTTGGTATTCCAAAGAGAGCCACTGCCTCTTCAAATTCACCTCCTCAAGAAGGTGACAAAGGTGAATGTTCAAGGTAATCTGCCTTTAATCAAGTTTCTTTTGATTATGTTGAACATGATAAATATTCATGTAGGAATTGGAGAAAAAGTTAATGTTCCTTTTGTGGTTTGAATAACCATAATGTTTCAAGATGTTGGAAGAAAATGGCCACATATAGGAAATTTCAAAGAAAAAGTGATAGAAAACCAGAGATCCATTGGATAATGGAAACCGTGTTGCAAAGAAGATGTAATTGTTTTGAACTCATTGCCATAAGCAAGGTCATATCATAGACAAATGTTGGACTTTGTATCCAACAAATCATCCATGACATGTGAATAAGGTGGAGAGAGACTTTGGAAAGGACGCAAAATGAGATTCCATAATTGATGTGGGTCAATATGATTCACAAGATGATGTGTAGCCGCAAGAATCACCATTGAAATTGTTTGGTAAAAGGTGGATTTATTTCTTATCCAAATAAGGCTTGCATTTCTTTTGTTGATAGATGCACTTCTTTGCCTTATGAATGCATTACTTTTCTGTTAAAAGTATGTTGCAACTTGTATGATGCAAGATGTTGAAAGTGGAGTTCTGTTTGACTCACTTTAATGCAGCAAAGAAGGAAATTTGTGGTTACAAATTTGTATGTGAATGCATCTCTTTTGAAAGCTTTCTTGATGTTGCATATTCTCACCATTAATGTGTATGAAAGTGGGGTATGTTACTCACTTCATTTGCAACAAATTTTTCAAATCAGCTCTTATATACCCATACATGTTTTTGGGCTTATTGTATTTGTGTTTGTACTTGAGGGAGACTTGAAGAATTGTACTCATACATGAGAGTTTGTGTGTGTGTGAACAATCAAACTAGCAACATCCGTGAGTTATTGACTTCTATCGATCGATTGCTTTGTTACATGTATTATTGACAACTTGAGAATTTTCATTGTGTTTCGTTACATGCATGAGTGTCGACTTGTGTTGATTGTTTTCGCATGTATACCATATAGACTTGGAAGAGTTGATTTTATCTCCGAAGATGAAAGGGAGTTGTTGACATGTTATTGCATGAGATGTGAAATTATTGTTGTTTATGCAAAAAATTGTCAAGTTGTGTACATGCTTATGTTTTGGCTCTTAAGTCAAGTCAATTGTTGGAGCATGTTTATCGACTTATGTATGGTTGCTGATGTTTTGTTGATTTGTGTTTAATTGATATTTTTTACACCAATATGCAAGGGTACATGGTGATGTTACATGTTGTGACAAATGTTTCTTTGAAGGAGCAAAAGAAGAGGTCGTCGATTTATAATTTTTTGTATAATTTGTTTTTCCATTGAATGGGTGTTTCTTGTGACAAGATGTTACACAATGGTGGAAGGTCCATTATTGAGCAAGATGTTCATGCTTAACCTTCATTCTCAAATAATGACATGAGAAGAATGTTGAACTGAAGGATGATAGAGGCAAGAAGCAAAAAGTGGACGAAATGCCAAAACTTTTTAGCCATTGTAGATCGTTGTATGTGTTGACGCCAAGATTCTTAGTGGGAAGGCTATCAATTTGTATCAATTTTCCAAGCACCAAGGAATTGATGTGGTACAACAAAGGTATTTTGTAGCCAGCAAGTGTTGGATTGGGTCAGTAGCAAAGGGAGAACAATGGTTGAGGGACATATCCATTTCCAATGCAAGGCATGACAGTGTACCCAAGTGGTTGTCATGGAGATTTCTTCAAGTGGAATCAGTTGATAGAACTTGGGAAAGAGAAGAGTGTTTATCTCTCATCAGATAACCAGCTTTTGTGGGTCCAAAAACTTGTCAGCGAGAAGGAGTGATCAAAATCTGGATTAGGGGCCAAAATTTGCTCAAAAATCAAAGTTTTAAGGTTGGCTTGAGACCTATACGACTATGTCCATCTCGTCAAGATGATCACAATCCAATTCATTTCACCGAAAACAGAGTCTGAATGAAGGAGAAAATGCATGTTGTTCATTTTCCTAAATAGCTAGAAAAATTGTAGAACAAGATAGAATGATGACATGGCAGTACAACCAGCATGATGGGAATCTTCTTCAGAGTTTTCCCAATGATGCTGTGACAAGTGTCACTTCAGGATTCACCAGTTTGGTTGTGTGAAGGTGAAATTGCCCAATGTCCTACAAGGTGGAATTATGGTTCATGATTAATATTATTTGGATTTTTTTTTTAGAAATATATATATATATATATATATATATATATATATATATATATATATATATATTCCAAACTATATAATTCCGAATCATAATACAGATAATACATAAAGGCACAATGTTATTTGTATGGCAAAATGTATGAGGGATGGGAAGATGGCAGGTGAAACTCGTGACCTCCCCCTCCCAACTCTAGGGCATTTATGTTAGACCAAACATCAAGACTTGAAAACAATGGTAACGATATTGTATTTAAATCCTACAACAATGCAACGGTGGGAGTAGAGGGATCCAGCCTTGTGGGCCACCTCCCTCATCATACAACCTCAAGCTATGACCAAGGACCAACTCCAAACAATTAAGCGTGATTAGCGCCACTAATATGGTTTAGATTTAATAAATCTAAATTTTATGTTGGCGGTAGTTATGGAGGTACGCCAATTTCGGTAGGATTGCCAACTTTGGCGGAGTTAACTAGAGTCTTTACAGTTTTAGCGGAGGTTTTCTAGGCCAAACTGGAGAAAGCCATAGATTGCTCAATTTTCGACCAATTTTGAAAAATCAATAGTCATTCCTAGATGATTTCAACATTTTGAACTCATTGGTGTAGGTTGCAGAGGAAATAGAAGACTTATACAAGTGATTTTTCCACAGGGAAGTTCAGGGAAGCCTAGGGCCACTAGGGAAAGAGGTCATGCTCAAATCATCCAGAGTCAATTTTCAGAGATATAATCATCATTTTCTGGGTTTTTGGGTCCTCTTAACACAATGGAACATATTTCATAGGCTATGGAGCACTTCTGTATGTGATTTTTCCACATTGATTTATTATGAAACCCAGGGACACCAGGGAGGAGGTCATGCTCAAAACAACTGTGGTCCATTTGAGGAGTTTGGAGAGTCAGCTTAGGGTTTTTGGAATGCTCTGAGTCCATTGAAGCATGTTTCAGGAGTTGTAGAGCATTGTAAACTATACTATTTTCCATTTTGAGCAAATACAGAGGCCCAAGCCATGGAAGCTGGACCAAGGAGATGTAGCCCAGGAGGGGTGAACTCCTTTATCAAAACATCGCGTTGAGTGTTTTTCTTGATGGTTTGATGTTCATTTGCTTACTGCTGTTCAATACTTACTTTCATTCTATTATGTTCATGATTTCACATAAAACTTGACATAAAATTTACTTGTTTCCAATCACAAACATCATATGAGAACCCTTCACATGAAGCAATAAAGAAGCATGTGCTTTTAAATCTGTAAATGAAATTAGCACAACAAAACTAACATTCAGATACAAATCAAGATTTCTCAACATGGTATCAGAGCTAGGTTCTAAATTCAAAGGAAGGGCATATAATCAAAGAGGCACTCAAGGATCGAGTTTCAAGTAATGCATCAAAGAAGATTGAAGGATCCACATTGAGGAATAAACCCCTAGATCAAAGTAGCTGTTGTCACCTTCTGAAAATAGAGTTCTAGTTGTACAAAGAGTACCAAAGATCATAGTATGTTGTAGTCATGTTCCAAGCCACAAAAGATCTAAAATCTAAATCAGACCCTCTCCACTAGATGGCGTTTATAATAAGATTTTCAACGGTAGGTGGAAGTCCAAAAACGGACTCCTGGATCAAAATTTAGAGCAGATTGAAGATACCCTTTCAAAGCTAGAAAACAAAGGAAAAATGGCTAAGGGTCAGGCTCATCGCAAATCACAATTGGGGCTTTCCTGAAGCAGCGACAGGGGAAAACAGTGAAATCTGCGATCAACCAATCACCGATATTGTACACTGAATATCAGCAGGTCCAAGGCAAGGCAGATCGACGATCAGAGGGTCCCAGGCACAGTCTATCAACTTATCTATGGTGGGAGGTCCCGAGAAGAGTGTATCGACTTATTAGCAGTTGGAGGTCCCGCACGTCGGACTTCCCGCAATATCGGAAATCTCGCAATATCGACGATTCTGGATGGGACTAGGATTGAAAATATTTCGAAGTGGAAAAGTCCTGATATAGTGTAAATTCACTGGGAGGGGCCGAAAACCATTTAACAAAGGATTGCAACAAAAAACGAAGGGCAAGCGGGCCCATTTCCCTCTCCTCCAAGGGGCCACATGATAGAATACCATTGGTTCCTAAGAATCCACATGGTAGCTAAAGTTAGCATGAAGTGGTAGTACGGAGGACATGTGGCATGCAGATTTGGCGTTTTTAGGGGTCATATGGGGGCATATCTAGGCGAAATGTGTCACAACTCAAGAAGTGCCACATTGCACTAGTGAAATCACTAAAGGAGATTCCCACAGATTGGTGATCGATGAATTTAAAGGGTCACAACTCAAATTAAAAGTCTTTGATTGCGATTTTTGGTAAAGGGGGCTCCGATAAGGGCGCTGGCCCACGATCACAAGGAGGGAAAAAGAACCAAGGGTTAAGCACAAAAGGAGCCAATCCCGTAGATCGACGATCACACAGGCCAAATTTCCTCCTCTGTCGAAGTCCCTCCTGACTTGCAATTGTGATGTGATCAAAGTCCGACCAGACTCGCCGGGATTGTAAATTTTATATTGAAATGTTTCGGGTTTGGGTTTGTGGTTAAGTCCCAGTTCGGATGTGATATTTTATACAATATATTTAAAGGGATGTCAGGTCTGTCCCTTTTCAAAGGCTGCATATTAATTAAACACACCCCATCTCTTCACTACCCAGATTGACTTTGCCTAGATCGACGGCTCCCAGGCCTTTTTGCCCCACCCCCCCCCACCATGTTCCCTTTATTGGCGATGGGTGGGTCCAAAAAAGAGGTTTCCCCGCCGCTATGTGTACCTTTCATATTATTTTGCACCCCCCACTCACTTACCACTTACTGCTCATGCCACCTCCAAAAACTGCTCATCCTCACACTCTCTCCCGTCAACGGTCCCACGCTCTTTTCCACCTATCGCTTGACTCCACGTCAACTGACTATTACATCCTCCCAATTACGTCACCCTCACTTCCATTCCACCTCCACTCCCCTAATGCCACAACCAGGCAGTGAAAAACTTTAAAGGCGAGGTGGTTCGGTAGTTGTGGCATTTAATAAAGGATATGGAGCATTCAAACTCAGCATGGACAGACTCAGACAAGGCCCCTTGTGACACGATATCCGGGTCAATGCTAACATAAGTAAACGAGGACTTGGAAGCTCGGGAAGACTTGATTATCCAACATGGTGCCCCCATACAGAGGGAAGACAAAATACTACCCATGGTTCCTCTGCTTTAGTACTGCGACATGAAACTGATAGTGCCCACTCCCAACTTTAAAGGATGAGTGGTTCAAGTAGTAAAGGACGAAGCGCCGAGAGTTGACTGAGTAAAATAGGAGGCCATATCATGAGAAAAATTCAACCTGAAACAATGACAATCACAAGGATGGGCACATAGATATTTTATTAACGTGTTCATCGGATTGTTGATTGATTTGTTATCTTATAATGTGCCGCCCTTTAATGAGGCAATTTATGTAATGTTTTTGGGCCACATAGCCATCCCTGACTGAGACAACTAGTCGATCTGATAGCTGAGACTTGGCATAAGATATTTTGTTGTAACGAATGTTCAAAGGCTCCCCTCTTCAGATAAATAGGGAGAAGCGACACTTTACAAAGGTTCAAAATTCTTAAGAAAGAACTACATGTATTTTTAGGTTGTATGAATTTAATATACAAACCTTTTAGAATATCAAGGAAATGGTGGTAATTCCCCCTTCAAGTACTACATTATGTTCTCCCTCTGTTAAAATCCATTATGTTCATGTTCTTTTCTGAATTCATGTAATCATAGCTGCTAGAAATATTTCAAACTTCCTCACAGATTCATTTGTATCTACTTGTTAATGCATGTGCCTGTATGGATTATTGAAATTATATCTTTAAAGTTGCGCTCCATGAATCATAGCACCCAGTCTCTGTTTTGTCCATTGTATCCACCTGTAACTCAGATAAGTGTAGAAATTATGGATGCTTCGAGATATATGTGTTAAGTATAGAATTATTGTTGCTTCAAGCTCTATGTGATGAGTTACTCCTCCTTATCCTCTCTCATTTCTCTATCAAAGCTTATTAAACTGTAGGTCCTTGAACTACTTGCCCTCCGCTATTTTATGCATATATTTCTGTGATTTGTATATGTGAAGAAGTATCAGGAATTCATGGCTTACTCCTTTAGGTGAATGAACCAACCCATTCCATATATATATATATATATATATATATATATATATATATATATTATGTCTACAATTTCTAAAGAACCATATGAGACACACAAAATCTAGATTTTCTCAGGCACTGATCTTGTAACTAATCCGAGGCTATCTCTAGGAGAGACAACATCTTCTGGCGTCATTGTTGGGGAACATATTGAAGGATTTCCCCCCTGGGATACGACAAGTTGAGCCCTCTTTGTGTAGGAGAGAAAAGGCATTCTGAATGCATCCACATCACCTTGGAGACTCCACAAACCCCGTTATCATTTATCATCCTGGATTTCAAAAAGCCTCACACTCGATCAGATACCTCTCAGCAGAAAACCCCATTTGTATCTGACCCAAAGAAATTAATTTTTAGGAAAGTATGGAAGGAGAAAAGTCCTACTACCTATGCTACCATCTTATCAGTCTTTGGAGCTTCCTCATCTAGCTCCCAACCCACTGTTACTCACTACTAAGGATTTACTCCTAAGACCCCTACATACCCTTCTTTCAGTCTAGTCACTCCAACCAATGTGGTTGTGGCCCAAGTTCCTCACGAAAATCTCAATCCCCTTCCATTAATTCATATGGGTTTTCCGGGTTTTTTGTTGAATAAATATTCCCCTCTTGGTTTACCTCAGCCCCTAAGTGCTATTCTCCAGGACTACCTAAAGCTTTTTCCTAGGTTCAATGGGGAGGATGAAAACACTGCACAAAGACACATTGAAACCTTCTATTCTTTTTGATGAGAATATAAATGTAGAATAGCTAGATGTGGTCCTCAAACTCTTTGTACAATCCCTTGATGGAGAAGCCAGAAAATGGTTTACACCCCTACCTAATGCCTCCATCACCACCTGGGAGGAAATTGAAAACTCTTTCACACAAAAATGGGGTGAAAATAGAAATCATGAGTACCTCCTCACAAAGTTTAATGATATAAGGAAGAAGTCGAAAGAGGATACTTGAAAATTTATAAAAAGGTTCAATAAATAGTATAATAACCTGCTTGCTGAGATAAAGCCTTCTCTAGCTACTGCTCATGTAGCTTTTTTGGGAGCCTTTGAATCCGACTTTGGTTTTATCGTAAGAGAAAGGAAGTCTCTCACTTTATATAAACTCCAAGTCGATGCTCTGGAAGTGGAATCAAATTTCACCTCGGCAGGAAAGTCAAGAGGAAAGCAGGTACCTACTGAGAATAAGAGAGGGAAAGAAGAAGTATCCTCCTTTGGTCAAGCTAAAGAATCACCAAATATGAAGTGGGATGAACTGGATAAACTCATCAGGATTTTATCACATAAGGTTGGAAAGCTTGAACTTGAGAATAAGAGTATCTCCAAACAGAATGCTCAAGGCAACAACCGGGGTTATAACCCACAGTATTGAAGGCCTCCATTGTAGACACTTCCAAGGGAAAGAAATGAACAACTGGATCAGATCTCTCATCCTCTATATTTAGAAGATGATCCTGATGAACAATCATCATATACACATGAGATTTAGGGAAACTTGTATTCCGTTTTCTCTGAAGCAGAACATGAAAATATGGCTCACCAGGAGACCCGTCACGATAGAGAAGCAACACCAAATGAGGAATAGATTATTATTGTAAACAATTTGCAGATTTCATGCAAGAAAAGATACACCAAATGTATGATCTAAGATCTTCAAGAAAGAGGTTGAGGGAACCAAAACAACAAGAGGTGATTTATTCCTAAGATATTCCCCCAGTACCAGATAAAGGGAAAGGTAAGTTGAATCCTGACTCAGCCAAGATTAAAGTCTCCTCAAATAAGGAAAGCAATAGTTTCGAGGAACACACAGAAAAGAAGCCACATGTTTTGCTAAAAATTGCCAATGGTAAGGAAGGAGAAGCAGAGACATGAGGTAAACAAAAAGGCCAACCTATGTTCAATCTTTAGAAGGAGCTTGAAAAGGTAAAGATTCTTGTTTCTCTAATTGAGATTATAAAGCGGCTTACTTATAAAGCTCAAGTTTCTCAATTCATGCATCCATCCACCTATTCAACCACTGATGATTGTTTAAACCTTCAAGAATAAAGGCCAATGATTGTTTTTGGGCCTCATATGGAAGAACTAGATCCTTCTACTACACCCTTCGATGTGAACTTGGTAATCCATGACCTCTTATTGCATAATTGTATGTTGGACTCCGAAGCCTCACACAACCTCATGCCATTAGCAATGATGGAATAAATTGGCTTGTAGATCACCAGGCCCTACAATGACCTATACTCCTTTGATGCTAAGAGGGTCAAATGCTTAGGAATGATTAAATATTTGGTGGTAAACCTAGCTTAGATCCCTATGAAGAGTGTGGTAATGGACATAGTAGTGGCATGTATTCTCCCTTAGTTTGGCATGCTCTTATCTAGATCTTGGGGTTCCAATGTGGGGGGCTCTATCAAGTTAGATCTAACTTGTGCCACTATCCCCACTTTTGGAGGAGAACATATGAGGTTGTACAGAGAGTCCAAATTTGTAAAAACTGTGACCCCAGCTAAAGGCTAAAAAAACTCCCTAGTGCATGGAAAAGAAAGCGACCTCTCCTGCCTATTCCTAAAAGAATATGATACCATATTAGAAGAAACATTAGTACACCTAACAAGGTAGTTAGAACACCAACATACAAATTAAAACAAAGTATGGAGATTATACTTTGACGGAGCAAATTCCAAAGAGGGAAATGGAGAAGAAGTATTGTTGGTATCTCCGGAGGGCAGCCTGATACCCCTCTCATTCAAGTTGGAGTTTGAGGCAACCAACAACGTGGCAGAGTATGACTCATTGTTCCTTGGGCTATAAACAACAAAGAATATGAATATTGAATGCCTAACAGTCTATGGAGACTTTGAGATGGTTGTAAGGCAGATCATAAATCAGTGCCAGGCCAAACACCCTAGATTGAGAACTTAGCAGAATGAAGTGTGGGATATAATTGATAACTTCTTCCTGGCCTTTAATATCCAATTTCTCCCTAGAGAATGAAATATAATGGTTGGTTCCCTTGCTGTAGCAACAATTAGTTTTAAGCCCCCTCAAAATCCGCTCCTCAGGTATGAGGTGGAAGTCAGATACAGACCCTCTATACCTAATAATGTCAAGCACTGGTAGGTATTCGAGGACGACAAGTAGGTGATACGATTTATAGAAGTCGTTGGGGAGTTCTCTAGCTCAACCATTAATCAAGAAGAGGGAAAAGAGGCAGATCAAGAAACCACTTCGTGGTAAGACACACTGGTTGAATGCAAAATTATAAAACTGAAAGGGAATACCATTCCTTGCGGACTAGTTTGATCCAGGTGGATGTTGTTGGCCACCCACCTATCCCACTTGGACCCCCACAACTGTCTCTTTCAGTTTTTCAGTTTCCTTAATTGTAGCACAATTTACTATTTTTAACAGTTTTTCGGGTCCTGAACTTCCGAAGCCATTTTGAGGCCCTAAACAACGTTTTTTGGGAAATATTGTAGCCAAATTTTTCCATGTTTCTCTTCCCAAAGTTGTATTCCTCGGATAGATCTCTCTCACGAGCTATTGTGTGCGTCAAACGGAGATCGTATGCCAAAGTTACGACCCCGGGAAGTTGATGTACCAATTTACCCAAAACGGGGCCTACAGTTTGGTGTTTCATCTCCTAGGGTTAGGTTTTTGGATGTTTAGGGTTTTCCATTATTTATCAACAATAAATAGACCTTCGAGCCTCATTGTAACAAAGTTCAGAGGCATGTAGCTGCCACATCTCTTCTCAGAGATAAGCTACCATTGCCCTAACTGGTTTATTTCCATGTCTGTTTGTAAGCATATTTCAGTATTTTACATTAATGAAATGAAGTATTATTTCCACTGCATCTTTGTTTTTATGGTTATATCTATAATATGTTGCATTCTTGTTTAAATCTAGATCAGTGGTATCAAAGTAGTCTGCTTTTTCTCTTTTTTTCTTTGCATGTCCCCAACGAGGTTGGGATATAAGGAGTTAGGGCTTGAACTGGTCGAAGCTTTGCAAGACCAGCCTCATAAATCCCGACGGCCTCCCATGGTGGATGAAAATAAAGATGAGGGGGCAAGAGATCCTATCAAAATATTTCTCGAAGAAGCCCTCGAGTGACAAAGGAATGCGATGATGGAAAAATTTTCCCAGATCCTTCAGCAGCTACCCAGGGGCGACGCATCGGCTTCCAACAGCTACTCTGGAAATGCCACACCATTTAAGGTACAAGTTAATTTTGAAATCCCCATATTCAAGGGTGAGATAGACGCAGATGCCGTAGATAAATGGCTAAATTTGCTAGAAGGGTATTTTTCTGTTCATGATTTTTGCAGTCAGGAAAAGATTATTTTCGCACTTCTCAAAGTAGCTCCCCACATCAAGGACTGGTGGGAAACCTACTGCAAGCAGTAGGATGAAAGTATAGGCTCACTGTTTTCAGCCGCACCCACTTGGAATTCATTCCGAGATGCCATTAAGGAGCAATACTACCCTATCAAAATCTATGAGGACCAATACATAAAGTGGACCACGCTGCGGTAGGGAAGGGACCAAGACGTGCTAGAGTTCACCAATATTTTTCATACCCTTCACACAAAGTTGGGTATTAAGGATTCTGAGCTACATTTCGTACTCAAATATCGTGGCTACCTACAAAGGTACATACAGGATGAGATGGAGTTCCTGGACATCTCCTCGCTCGGCAAGGTGTACCGATATGCTGTCAAGATCAAGCAAAAGTTTAAACAGAAGAAGTGCGACTTTGGATCTACGAATCCGAAGACCAAAGAACAAAGCCAAGGCGGGGTGACCCAAGACAACCTATTGAAGCCACAAGAAAAGAACAACACCATGAAGTGGAAGAAGGACATAGGAAAGTGGTGTGAGTTCCACAAGAGCCCCACTCACAACACAAGTGAGTGTCGGACCAAGGAGTCATTGGTGGCCGAGTTGAAGGCTTCAGAATCATATGCATGTTCCGACCTTGAGTCAGAACCCGACAAGGGGAATGGCAAAGGGAAGAAGATCATTGACACGGAGCCCAACACCACTGTTGCCACCCCCAAGATCTGAAAGAATGAACCTGAAGATCTAGAGGAGGGGGAGCATATTTTCCACTCACAAATGTGGGTGAAGGGTTCGCCGCTGCAATTCATTGGCGACAGTGACAGCCAAAAGAACCTCATTTCAGTAGAGGTCATGATACTGTGCCTATCGACTACACCATACCCGCAACCATAAAGTATCGGGTGGCTTCACCAAGGATGAGATATCTGAGTTCGCCAGCAGTGCCGCCTTCCCTACAACATCAAACCCTTCACAGACGAGGTATTGTGTGATGTTGCACCTTTGGATGTTTGTGATGTATTATTAGGCCAACCATACTTATGGAGGCGACATGCTGTGTATGAGTCAAGGCCTCGTGCTATCATTATTTCTTTGGATAATTCATTATACAGGATACCAGAGGTAGCCCCACCTACCACCACCTCTTTGATCACTACTAAGAAAGATAGCAAGCTCATATCCCAGACTAGGAAATTCATTTTCTGTCTGGTTCAATCCCAAAGCAAGGGGAAGATTGTCGCCACATCCATGACCCCCGCGAAGGATTCCTCCACGCAGTAGCAGCAGTAGAGGGATATGGTCATGAACGAACACATGAAAAACTTCTCCTCACCCACAGGGGCACCACACAAGTTTCAGGTGGGCAACAAAGTCTGGTTGTGTCTGCAGAAAGCAAGCCTTACAAGAGCCCATCAGAAGCTCCGACCACTCCGACATCATCCTTACACCAATACCAGGGCTGTGGGAAACAATGCTTTAGAGCACAACATTCCCCCATTCCTTCACTTGCACCGAGTTTTCAATGTGGACTGCCCTCGACCATGCTTCCCACCATTACTGGACACATAAGAGATTTCAGAACAGCTCACCAGGGACAACATTCAGCAGATCGAGGAACTCAACAGAATGGGGACCATTTCTTCCTAAGGGGGAGGAATGATCCAGGTGGATGTTGGTGGCCACCCACCTATCCCACTTGGACCCCCATAACTATCTCTTTTAGTTTTTCAGTTTCCTTAATTATAGCACAAATTACTAATTTTAGCAGTTTTTAGGGGTCTTGAACTTTCAGAGCCATTTTGAGGCCCTAAACGACGTTTTTTGGGAAATTTGGGAGAAATGCCGACCCATGTTGCTCTTTCCAAAGTTGTATTCCTCGGATAGATCTTTCTCACAAGCTATTGTGCACGTCAAATGGAGATCGTATGCCAAAGTTACGACCCTGGGAAGTTGATGTACCAATTTATCCGAAACAGGACCCATAGTTTGGCGTTTCATCTCCCAGGGTTGGGTTTTTGGATGTTTAGGGTTTTCCATTATTTATCAACAATAAATAGGCCTTCGAGCCTCATTGTAACATAGTTCAGAGGCATGTAGCAGCCACATCTCTTCTCAGAGATAAGCTACCATTTCCCTAGCTGGTTTATTTCCATTTCTGTTTGTAAGCATATTTCAATATTTTACATTAATGAAATGAAGTATTATTTCTGCTGCATCTCTGTATTTATGGTTATATCTGTGTTGCATTCATGTTTAAATCCAGTTCATAGTCCCACTAGAAAGAATTTTTAATAAGTATGGCATATCCTCCAAACCAATGGCTTCGGAGATGGACAATCAAGTAGAAGATTGCAATATCGACTCAGAGGAGGAAGCCCAAATGATCAGACTATCAAAAGGAATCCCCTTGCAATACAAACAAAGGTATTTAAATCTATTCAAAATCTACAAGGATGTTTTTTATTGGTCTTATGAGGATTTAAAAGCATTTGATACTAACATCATTTAACATAAGATTCCTTTAAAGAGTGGAATAAAACCATGCAAGCAGAAACTCAGGCAGATAAATCCACTCTTACTCCCCTCTATTGAAAAAGAAGTGAGAAAGCTTCTACAAGAAAAAGTCATAGTGCCTTTAAGTTACTCTGTATGGGTGGCCAACTTAGTCCTAGTCCAGAAAAAGAACAGAGAAATAAGGTTGTGTAGATTTTTGGAATCTCAACAGGGCATCGTTGAAAGAAAACTATCCATTGCCTAAGATGGATTATATATTGTAGAAGGTGGTTGGCTCAATCAGAATTTGCATGATGGATGGGTTCTCTGGTTACAACCAAGTAGGAGTCCACTTTGATGATCAGAAGAAGACTACTTTCACCGCTCCGTGGGGAACATTCATGTATGCTTGAATGCCTTTCAGTCTTATTAATGCATGAGCCACATTTCAGAGAGCTATGTATATAGCTTTTGTAGAGGAGCAAGATAATTTCGTGGTGGTTTATTTAGACGATATCACAGTCTTTTCGAAGACTGATGAAGAGAACATCCTCCAATTGAAGCTCACATTTGGGAAATGTAGGAGGTATGGTCTTTCTTTGAATCCTAAAAAATATCAATTCACCTTGAGTGAGGGGAAGCTACTAGGACACATAGTAGCGCAGGAATGAGTGAAGATTGATCCTAAATGAGCCGAAGCCATCAGTCATATTCCTCTACCCATAAATAAGAAAGAGGTCCAAGCCTTTTTAGGGAGAATAGATTTATTGAGGAGATTTATACCCAACTACGCAGAAATAGTCAAGGGTATTACAGACATGCTTAAGAAGGTAAATGAAGTCAAGTGGAGCCCTGCCCCTCGAGATTCTTTCATTAGAATTAAAGAATCTTTGGCTGAAGCCCCGGTACTAGTCACCCTAGACTATTCAGTGCCTTTCTATATCTTTTCTTTCGCTTCTCCCAATACTATTGCTGTAGTTCAGCTACAAAAGAATAAATATGGTTATGAACAACCCATTGCCTTCTTCAGCCAAGTCCCGAGGGATGCTGAGATGAAATATAACATCTTGGAGAAACAAGCCTATGCACTAGTCAAGGCTTTGAAGGCATTTCATATGGATATGCTACAATCGGAAATCACAACATTTGTCCCAACAACAATGTTCAAGGACACCCTGGTGCAAGGAGACAATGAAGGAAAAAGGGGTAGGTGGATAGCAAAGATACAAGAATATGAGCTAGACATAAAGCCTACTAAGCTCATAAAAGGCTAGGGGTTGGCCAAGGTTTTATTCAAATCTAATTGCCAAACTTTAGGGATAAACTTGATAACAGAGGGAGGCAGACCAGAGGATCATCAGAATGGGATTAAAACATCCGAGCAAAAGATCTATGCTAAATATGAGGGATCACCCTGGTATAAGAACATTGTTCATTATCTCTTATTCCTGAGGTGCCCATTGGGGCTGGATAAATCCAAATAACAAACCCTGAGATTGCAAGTGAAAAAATATATCATATCCAATGGTCTACTCTATTGGAAGGACCCGGTGGGAGTATTGCTGTTATGTTTGGTAGAGGGCGAAACCCATAAAGTGATTGAGGATTTTCACGGAGTTTGTGGAGGTCACCACAACTAGAAGACCACAACACATAAAATCCTCAAGGTAGGATTCTACTGGCCTACACTGTTTGGAAATATTCATTCCTAGGTCAGGTCATGCCAGAAGTGCCAAATGTTTGTTGAGAGGCAAAAACTTTCTCGTCTCTCCCTGATTCTAGTGCATGTGGAAGAATCTTTCAGACAGTGGGGACTAGACTTCATAGGAGAAATAAACCCACCTTCCAGTGGGCAACACAAGTAGATATTAATGGTTGCAGATTATTTTACCAAGTGGGTAGAGGCCATCCTAGCCAGAAACACTACGGACTCAGTGGTAATCAAGTTTATGGAGGAGAAAATATTATCTCGCTTTGGTTGTCCTGTCAAAATTATCACTGACAATGCTCAAGTCTTCAAATCTTCCAAATTCACCAACTTCTGCCAGAAATTCAATATTATCATCGGGCACTCCACTACCTACTATCCTCAATCCAATGGCTTGGCTGATTCCTCAAACAAAATTGTGGTGAGGGTGCTGAAAAAGACGATCACCGAGAATCAGAGGAACTGGGACTCCCAACTGAAGTTTGCATTATGGGCCAACCGAGTAACTACTAAACGACCCACTGGAAAATCACCTTTTGAGCTAGTGTATGGTAAGGTTGCAATCTTCCCAATCCAAAGAGCGATGCCAGTGGCAAAGTTATTACATGAAGCTGAAGAAGAGCCAAGTGCCTTGACACGAAGGATAAATTAGCTGGTCGAACTTCATGAATATATAGAACAGGTGGGGGCCAAATTGTCAAATTACCAATAGAAGATGAAATCCATGTTTAACAAGAAGGCCAAAGATCGACCTCTTCAACCAGGAGATTTGGTTCTGCGATGGGATGTCTGATGGGAAGACAAAGGAAAACATGGAAAATTCGACCTGTTATGGTTCGACTCTTTCAGGATTGCGGAAGAGAGAGGAAATAACACGTACCTACTTGAAAATATGGATGGTGAATCATTGGAACTGTCGGTAAATGGTCAGTTCCTCAAACTCTATTTCCAAAACTAGAGGTACTTGTCTTGCACTCATTGTAGATATCGGTGTGCGTATTGTAATTGTTATATGAAATTTTGAGTTTATGTTGAAAATTCCACTTTCACGAAATTATTGTTTGTTTAGAAAAGACTCCATGCCCAAAGGATAAGTTCATAGTTTGCAGGTTCTCAGCACCTTGCTAGCAAGGCACTGTCCCTAGGTGGAGCCAATGTTGTCACCTTCTAAAAATAGAGTTCCAGTTGTACAAAGAGTACCAAAGAGAATATGAGTTTGCAGCCATCTTCCAAGCCACAAAATATCTCAAAGCTAAATTAGAGCCTCTCCACTGAATGGTGCTCAGAATGAGCTTTACAACGGTAGGTGGAAGTCAAAAAACAGACTCTTGGATCAGAAGTTAGAGCAGATTGAAGATACCCTTTCAAAGCTAGAAAACAAAGGAAAAATGGCTAAGGGTCAGGTGCATCGCAAATTGCAATTGGGGCTTTCCTAAAGTAGCGGCAAGGGTAAACAACAAAATCTACGATCGATAGATCGCTGATATCGCACATCATAGATCGACGGGTCCAAGGCAAGGTAGATCGACGATCGGAGGGTCCCACGCACAGTCTATCGATTTATCGGCGATGGGAGGTCCCGGGCACAATATATCAACTTATCAGCAGTTGGAGGTCCCACATGTCGGACTTCCCACAATATCGGAAATCCCACAAAATCGACGATTCTGGACAGGGCTGGGGTTAAAAATATTGCGAAGTGGAAAAGTACCGATATAGTGTAAAATCACTAGGAGGGGCCGAAAATAATTTAACAAAGGATTGCAGCAAAAAACCAAGGGTAGGGGGGCCCTTTTCTCTCTCCGCTAGGGGGCCACATGGCGGAATACCATTGGTCCCTAAGAATCCACATGGCAGATGATGTCAGCATGATGTGGCAGTACAAAGGACAAGTGGCATGTAGGTTTGGCGTTTTCAGGGGTCCTATGGGGGCATATTTGGGCGACATGTGTCACCACTCAGTAAGTGCCACAAGGCACTGATGACATCACCAAACGCGATTCCCGCAGATCAGTGATCGATGAAGTTAAAGGGTCGCAACTCCAATTGAAAGTCTTCGATTGCGATTTGCGGTAAAGGGGGCTCCAATAAGGGGGTTGGCCCGCGATCACATGAAGGGTCGAAGAACCAAGGGTTAAGCCAAAAAGGGGTCAATCCCGCAAATCGATGATTGCATAGGCCAAAGTTCCTCCTTTGTCGAAGTCCCTCCCGAATTGTGATTGTGATGCGATCAAACCCCGACCGAACCCTGCAAGATTATAAACTGCATTTTGAATGGTTTCAGGTTCGGGTTTGTGGTTAAGTGTCAGGCTGGATGTGATATTTTATACAATAGATTTAAAGGGCTGCCAGGTTCGTCCCTTTTCAAAGGCCGCATATTAATTAAACACCCCCCATCTCTAGACGACCCAGATTGACACCGCCCAGATCGACAGCTCCCAGGCCTTTCCCCCCCCGGCCATGTTTCCCTTTATCGGCGAGGGGGGTGGTTCCGAAAAGGCGGTTTCCCCACCAGGCCCCATCACTATGTGTCCGTCTCATATTATTTCGCACCCACCCCTCACTTACCCCTTACCACTCATGCCACCTCTGAAAACTGCTCATCCCCTCCTACCAACAGTCCCACACCCTTTTCCACCTATCGCTTGGCTCCATATTAATTGACCATTACATCCTCCCGGTTATGTCACCCTCACTTCTGTTCCACCTCCAATCCCCTAATGCCACAACCAGGTAGTGCAGAACTTTAAAGGCGAGGAGGGTTGGTAGCCATGTCATTTAATAAAGGAGATGGAGCATTCAAACTCGGCATGGACAGACCTAGACAGGCCCCTTGTGACACGATATCTTGGTCGACGCTGACATAAGTAAATGAGGACTTGGAAGCTCGGGAGGACTTGATTATCAAGCATGGTGCCCCCATACAGAGGGAAGACGAAGTACCGCCCAACAGTCCTCTGCTTTTGTACTGCAGCATGAAACTGATAGTGCCCACTTCCAGCTTTAAAGGATGAATGGTTCAAGTAGTAAGGGATGAAGCGACGGGAGTCAGCTGAGTAACACAAGAGGCTAGACTGTGAGCAAAATTCAACCTTAAACAACGACGATCACAGGGATGGGCACAGAGATATTTTATTAACTTGTTCATCTGATTGTTGAATAATTTTTTATCCTGTAATGTGTTGCCTTTTAAAGAGGCAATTAATATTTTGTAATGTTTTTGGGCCACAGAGCCATCTCTGGTTGAGAGAGCTAGTTGATCTGGTAGCTAAAACTCAATAGAAGATATTTTGTTGTAAAGAATGTTCAAAGGCTCCCCTCTCCAAATAAATAGGGAGAAGCGACACTTTACAAAGGTTCAAAATTCTTAAGAAAGAACTACATGTATTTTAAGGCTATATGACTTTAATATACATAAATTTCAAAATATCAAGGAAATGGTGGTGATTCCCCCTTCAAGTACTACAGTATGTTCTCCGTCTATTAAGATCCATTATGTTCATGTTCTTCTCTGAATTCATGTAATCATAGCTACTAGAAATATTTAAAACTTCCTCATAGATTCATTTGTACTGACTTGTTAATGCATGTGCATGTATGGATTATTTAAATTATATCTTTAAAGTTGCGCTCCATGAATCATAACACCCAGTCTCTCTCCTATCCATTATATCCACCTGTAACTTAGATAAGTTTAGAATTTTTTTATGCTTCGAGATCTATGTGTTAAGTATATAATTCTTAATTCTTCAAGCTCTATGTGATGAGTTACTCCTTCTCCTTATCCTCTCTCATTGTTCTGTCAAAACTTATTAAACTGTAGGTCCTTGAACTACTTGGCCTCCACTATTTTATGCATATATTTATGTGATTTGTATATGTGAGGAAGTACCAAGAATTCATTGCTTACTCCTTTAGGTGAATGAACCAACCCATTCATATATATATATATATATATATATATATATATATAATTATATATATATAATATATATATATAATATATATATGATGTCTCTAATTTCTAGAGAATCATATGAGACACATAAAATCTAGATGTGCCTAGGCACTGGTCTTGTAAGAAATCCGAGGTTGTCTCTAGGAGCGAAAACAGTAGCAGTCTACAACAAAAAAAGTTTTGGATCCAATAGTCACCATCAAAAGACCACAAAGACCCTCATCAAGTTATCTACAAAGTAAGACAACTCAAAATATTTTGAAGGCGAAGATCACATTATCTTGAAGAAAGTTGAAACCCTAGAAGCAATTCTGATCTACACTCATTCACTACCAAAGTAGTTGAAGTATATTGAAAGCAAGAAGGAATTATATTCATCTTCAAATATATAAGGTAAGTTCCATCTCATTGAAGCAAGGATCATCTCCTTGTCCTTGAAGAAGATCATCCGAGGAAGCAACAAAACATACGTCTTCTTCAACCATCATTAAAGTGATCATGTTGAAGATTTCGTCTTCACTTGTCAAGTAAGTATATTTGATTCTTTAATCAAATTTGGAAAAATGACTTCGTGTTTGCAAGGGGATCTATAAGCTGGTTGGGTCATCAAAATTCCTTGCATGAAAAAGGAGGATAGGCATAGTCCTCGAAGAAAGTGAAGTCAATGAACACATCAATGAAAAAGTTCTCCTCTGAATTTATGGAGAAAAATTCTTATGAAAGGGCCCCTCATATAGCAATATTGGATACATCAAAGAGATGTATATGATAAGCTCGTAAAACTATTCTTTGAATATGCGAAAAAGAAGGTCACATGACTTAGATCTGATCTACGCAAAATTGAAGGTATCAAAGAATGAAGGGATATATTCATAAGATCTAAATTGTGAGATCTGGGAGAGATGATAAGAAGATAATAATCATTGTTCTAAATGCATTAAATTTTGAACAAGGTAATAAATATCCATGGGGATAAGAAAGTTACCTCATTCGACAACTTGTGGTTTCTATGTAAGATAGAATAAGATAAGTTGAGGGAAAAAGTGTTGAAGGTTGAAGGACTCAAACATTTGCAGGAAGGAAAGGGAAGTTTGGAAAATTTGTTCCTTAGAAAAATAAATAAGAGCATAGAAGAGATCCAATGCTATGGATGTAAAAACTATGAACATTACAAGAAATATTTTCCTAAAGAGACAATATCAAAAGAGGAAGAGAAGAAGCCCATATCACCAAAGAAGTGGAGCTGAAGAGAAGAAGTCCAAGAAAAGAGGAAGTAAGAGATATCTACTACGCTGAGATAGTCTCCCTCACTAAAGGTCTTGTCATAGCTCCTAAATATTTTATAGGATGGCTATAATAAATAATAAGATGTATCGTGGCATCATGGAAGCATCAAAAATAAGAGATCGTGACATCACCATAGGGAATCATGAAGGACAGACAAAAAAAATCCATGGAAAATCAAATATGAAGGATATAAATCTTGGGAACTTCATTGCAAACTTAAGGAAAGGAAGAAGTCATCTATGACAAGGCTCATCATACATCAAGTCAAAAATGAAACATCTGCCTGATAGGGATATACAAGATCCTCAAGATTCTTTGATGGAATCCTCATCAGAGGGTTTAACAATCTAGAGAGGAAGCAAGTGTTTCATCAGGAACTCAAACTTGTGAATTTCATGGAATGATGTTATGATGACATAAGGGATGAAGCAGATGGATGGCTTGAAGATCTTTTTGATTAAGGAAGCTACTGAAAGAAGCCTAGATTACCTAAAGGTAAATGAGTTATTTATGATTGTATTTAATATTATAATTTCATGTCATGTGGTTGCAGATAACATATATCACTACTTATATCTTGAGAAGCATGATCAAGGGAAAATTATCTCCTCCTCTGAAAGGATCTAGGAAGGCATAAGCCACACTAGATGAAATCAACATAATACGTCCTCATATGAAGTATGAAGTGGTTGACTAAAATTGAAGAACTATGATTGGAAGCTCCTGAGAAGGAAACATGTGAAGAAAGGAAGGAAGAGATCACATGACATGCAACCATGGTAAAGGCAATCAACATCCAGAAGATCAAGAAAAATTTGACTAGGAAATATCTGAGAAAGATGTGAAGATTCTGATGGAAGTCTGGAAAAAATAAATACCCTTGACAATGGATATCTTTGGAAGATGTGTCAACATATATGAAGGATGCTGATACCTACAGAAAGGTGTCATGATGAAAGACCATCACAAAGGTAATTTTGATTTAAGTGTTTTTTTCTTATTTTTGAACAAATATCTTGATGGGCTTATGCAGGACTGCTAAGGGGAAGAACTGTGGATGACTTTCGAAAGGAACATATAGAAGGATGTAAGATCCCTTCGAAAAATATGGCGTAAACAAAGGAGAATGACATGAAGCAAGGCTAAATGAATACTGATGGATCACTTTTAGATGAAAGTAATAATGACATGACTAACTCGTGGATGAAAGTGATGGATGGTCTATGCCCTATGTAGAAGCCACAACAGATGAAGACTCATGGACAAAATAATTCATGATATCGAAGGAAGGTGCTCTTCAAGTAGCTGGTCGAGGAGCTTCTGCAAGTCCTTAATTAAGAGGGAGCTTGGAAATTCCTAAGCCAAGAGGGAGCTTAGGTACATTCCTTGTGTAGGAATGAGTACATTCCTTTATTGGAATAGATATTTCGTCCCTAAATGAGGGAGAGATAGACACATCATTCTGGTCTTCACACGGGAAGAGAGAATGGAGGATTGGGTAATCATCTAGCATCCGATGCTCTTTGAGGATGAGATAGGGCATCCAAGATAAGAGCAGTCGTGGATCGATATTCTTTGAGGATTGGCTATCCAAGATAATAATAGTCTAAAGAAGGTCATACTCTGTGAACACCCGGGTGGAGTATGAAACTTGAGAGACAACGATTTTGGTATCTATGAAACATTAGTCTTGCCAGCATTATGCTTTGATCATGTGGATAGAGCTGTTAGTCAAGGCCTTGCTATGTGATAGTTTTGGTTGATATGATGCTAGACAGATGGGTTACCAATCTGATTCTTCTTATGAGAAATTCTTCAAATTGAGAATGACCACGTACCATTATGAATACCTCCCTAGTTAAGAGGGAGTGGTTAAAAGTGTAACTAGGTTCGGTCTTCATAATGACATGTAATTGTGACTTTTGTAAATTATGTAATAAAGAAAATAAAATTATTTTGTAAGCCTTGCTTCATGGGTTTAATGAGAAAGTGATTTTATTTTAGATGGCTCCCATTGAGAGCCTTAGGATTGGTCATTAAAAGTCAAAGAGTCTATGTCATGTATGAAGAAACATTCTTGGGGATATAACAATGTATTTGAATCTATAATGTGTCAAAATAGCCCTCCAGTGACAAGCACACAATCCTCTTCCTATGTCAACCTAAAATATGAAATAATAAATCATGTCGGCTCAGTTATATGGTGACACACCTATTCGAGTTTTCATGTCAGATTATTATATGGGAACAACCATTATAAATAGAAACCTTGGCTCATTCCATAAAGATATAATTTCGAGCATCCTTCTCTAAGTTTTTTGGATGTCTGTTGTGGAAGATAAATTCACATATCTCTCTGAAGTTCATATAGGAGTACATTGAAGAAGCTCACATGTCTCTCTATGATTTTGGAGGACAGTCACAATCAACAGTACGGATGCCTCTCTGAGTTTTTCGGTGGACAATGACAATTATAATTTCATATATATCTTTGATATTTACGATCACAATTGCAGTGAGGAAGTTTAGATTACTTCTAAGATTTGAATGACTAGTTCAGGAGGAAAATTCAGTCTCACACAATTTGGTGAAGGCTATAGTTCGGGTCTTTCTTAAGTGAAAATAGGATCAAAATCAAAAAGATTTTGGATCTCTTTGAATTCGGTGACCAAGTGCAGAGATAAGTTCAGATAGGTGATGAAGGAGTAACAAAGAAGTTTAAGGGATATCCACATGAACAACAGTTCAAATTTCAAAGGGAAAGTCTCGGTGTCACAGTAGAAGATCACAGATTGGTGATCTTAGTGATAATGATCAGATCTTAGTGGTGGAAATGTTTTAGTACTAAGAAGATCAAAAGGAAGAGGAATCGAGAAGGTGGAAGAGGAATTGTGTCTTGGTCTTGGAGTGGCTAATAGGTCAAGGCTCATGGTCTTGGTATTCGTCATTTTGAATCTCTATAAAAAGAATTTGTGTGGGTTTTCCTCTCAAAGAGTGAGAGGTTTTGGCCCTGGCTGATAGCCTACATTCTGTGTCTCTTGTCTATTTTATGTTCATGCATTGGTTAATGTTTGATGAAGAAGAACACTAATAATCTAAGAAGAAAAGATTCTAATCTTAAGAAGCAAAAGGAATACACAAGCAATTACTAATGGAAGAGAAATCACCTAATGCTAATGCCCTAGATTTCTCAACATGTCCATGGTTGTATGTGCAGACTTACAAACTTCTTCCAAGCAATGTTCAGTGTTACTCAATGGTGAATTTTGCAGCAAGGTGAAAACAGGTAAATGCGCAAAAACTATAGCTAGGGTTCTTCTTTGGAAAGAGGTAAACAAGAACCTGGTTAATGATACTTGACTGTAGTTTAAAATACAAGTATATTGGCTTCAAGGAAAAGACTAGACGCAACAGAAAAGGGTTTCACATACAACTAAAGGTAATAAGGATCCGCGCAACAAAAAATGCAACAGTCGTAGCTTAAGATGGTTGGAGGAAATATGAAGGTCTCTGCTCAGTTTGAAAAGATGAAATAGGGCACATATAATGTAAACAATCTTAGATAAATGAGAGACACCCTTACTCATGACTGGCTCAACAATTTCTTGAAATATGCAACCTTTCTCAATTACGCAACAGAATCCAGCTTTCGCAACAGCTCCCAATTTTCAAGGTAGCTCCCAATTTTCATAGCAGCTCCCAATGGCAAATAAGAGTGTTCCTCCTCTCATCCTCCAAGGTGTTTCAGAGAAGACGATGACTTCGAGTAGCTAAAATGAAAATTAAAGGGACTTTTTTAGCCTTCATGCATTTCAAAGATTTTCTTTTGAATTAATGATGACCCACTTTCTAAATGTGAAATAATGACAACATGAAATGATTGACCATAACTGATTCCCATAACTAACATGACTCAACTAACTAACTCATGATGACCAAAATATTAGATGACATGAACTTTTTATGATGATGACCAATAACCCCTTATGATTACCCTTTTAATGATGATCCTTGAAGACATTACACTTTGTATTTTAGCTAATTTAATATTTTGACTTAAAAACTTTACATGACACTCAATCCAAATCTAAACCTCTTATTCAAAAAATACCCCTTTAAACCAAAATACTCATGAAATCAAGACTGACATTTACAAATTGACCTTAAATGAATAGAAAGACTAAAATGACTAAGATCCCTATAATATAGGATCCTAAAAATGCTGATGCCCACGTCCTCTGCCACCTCTCCTGGATCAACCCCATTCATGGACCATCATGATCATACCTGAAAATGCTCTAATTTTGACATAAAACACCCTGAATCTCTCAACCCCGCCAGACCCTCAATAAATATCCACCTACAAATAAAAAAAGTTAAGGAAGTTAATGTCTTGCTAGGTGATAATGGTGGTGTTAACTCTGCTATGCAGTGCTGACTCGTTACTGACAGAGAGAAGCATGGTCTGTTGATCTTTGTCCAAAATAAGGCTCACAATTGGTCATTCCTCCTTTTTCTTCCACCCCGCTTCCTCTCCGCCACCTCCATTCCTCTCTTTTTCTCCTAAAACCTGACAAATTAACCCCTTTGGCCTTAGCCCCAAGCGCCAAAAGCCCAAACCCTCATAAAACCCTCCCATATGCCCTCGTGCACTTGCTAAAACCTTTCATCGTTTCCCCACCGTTGATTTCCTCCCACCGATCCGACGGCTCCTGTCGCGCCCGATAAAGGCGGCCTGCTCCACAAATCCCCACTGTCAGATCATCTTCGTCGAGATCTGATGGCCTTCACACTTATCGTGCCCACAATTTGATCGAACGTTATTGCGCAATGAGAGTGGGTTTTCTCTCTCATCCGCCACTACGTGTCAATCGCTGAGTGGCATCACACGCCCCTGTCCTTTTACCGCTTTACGTCCAAAAGAGGTGCGATCAATACCAAAACTGCCCGACCGATCCGCCCCTGCTCGTTAATGCCTATGCGGCTCCATCACCTAATCACCATCCGATCTATCCACCGGAGATCTGACAGCCCCAATTGACCCCGCTCTCACCATGGCCGATAGCCTCCGATGAGCCATCTCCGTCATCCATTCCCCCAATCCGATGGTTGTTCTCACTGCTCATCCAAATCATCCACTCGCCCATGCAGTCCACGTCCCTTGACCACTCTGCTTACCCGAAGAAGGAAGATGACCAGCTTGCCATTACTAGTCGTTGTTAGACTTCCAACAACCATATTTAACAAACAATATGTTCAAGGGAGAAAGGGACAGAGCACGACCCTGTGACTGCATTTATTAGTTATGGAACCCCACTGGTACGTGTACTCTCATAGCCTAAAGGGACAATAGAGCACCTAAGCAGATCGGATTCACTCACTGCAACAAGAAAACACAGTCAGAGACTCCATTAGGCAGTTAAATGTAGTTGGTGGTCGATTATGACCCCTCCATACCTAAATGGCCAAGTTCCCTTGTAATGTAAAATCTATAAATACCCGAAAGAAAGATGTGATCAGGGTTGATGGTTGGCATTTGATGCAAGTTTCAACTTCTGGATACTGTAGATATTTTGTCACTTGTAGCGTCTCGTCTTCATTTTCTGCTAATACAAGCTTCTTTTGCTGTTAACTACTCACTTTCCATTTTCCTCTGTTCGAAGCTATGCCTGATACTCTGTGTTCTTGAGCTCTTGATGTTTAACATTAGATCGCTGTCATCCTATCTTTGTGTTAGAATCTAGCATGCATCATTGAACATGTGGTCTAGGTTTCTTTCTCTCTAATGCAGGAGAGTTGTCATCCTGTCTTTGCATTAGTAGATTAGATTTGCAGACTTTCTTACTGGTTGCAGCCAGCCATCACATGGTCTTGTGCATTTGCTAGTGTCGTCAGTATTCTCCATATTTACCCAACTCTAAAACTGTGAGTAGTTGGTGGTCTAAAGCCTTGTAGTCTGGGGGTGTTCACGCATGTTTGGAGTGAAATCGGCTCGGACAAGCATCATTACTTCCATTCATCCATTGCAACAATAGTTGAATTTATATGTTACCAGGCATCTCCGAGCTACAACCTAGGAGAGTTTCTTGGAATCCTAACATAATTGGCGTCGTTGCCAGGGAGAGGAGATTGAAGCTCAGCTTCCCTGGGAGAACAACACAGATCCAACTTTGATGATAGACAAAGTCTAGACACATTTTTGGTTGTAATCATCTATCTGGCGACTCTACTAGAGGACCAACCTTTGGCGACTCCAAATTACAGTTTTGGCTCAGTTTGTGAGGCATACACGGAGAAATCCTCAGAAATCACCAGCTGACCCAGTGCTTGACCCTGAGAATATTGTTAAGCAGAAAAAGATCATTCAGAAAGGAGCATCAGGATCACGTAAGCCTAAACAATCTTATGTATCTCTGCAAGAGAGGCTTGTAACTGAACATGTTCATTTTGAATATATAGAGCCTAGCACCATTAGTGAAGAAATACCCTCAGAGATTCATAAAGCTCCTTGTTCAATAAGTTCCCCTTTGGATCTCAGTCCAATGAAAACCTCCCCTATAGTCCATCATATTCCTTTATCCTTGTCAGTCATTTCTCAACTCCCTACTTTTCAAACTACCAGTACTCTTCCATCTACCCCAGTCATGGCAGGCCCACAAGCACCCACCAAGATGGAGAGAATCATAGCTGCTAGGTCCTGGTCCTGCCCGTTCCTTTGAATGCCATGCCTGCAGGAGAATACCAGAAATACATGCCTAAGTTCACTGGTACAGAGGGAGTAACAGCTGAAGAACACCTTGAGTCTTTCTATAGCTATGCTGATAACCTAGATATCAGTGAAGATGAGGGTTTTTTTCCAAAGCTTTGATGGAGAGGCTAGAAAATGGTTCAAAGAATTAACCCCTAGGTTTATAGTAGACATTGAAGCATTAGATGATGTGTTTTTAAAGCATTTGGGAGATAAGAATGACTTGTTGTACTACCATACTGAGTTTGGAACCCTCCAAAGGGAAAATGGGGAATCATTGCCTGATTTTAATAAGAGATTCAATCTTATGTATAGCAAAATACCAGCTAAAGTTAAGCCTACCCCCACCTCTACAAAACTCACTTATGCTAATGCATTTGACTTTGACTTTTGCCTGCTGTTAAGAGAGAGAAGATGTGCTACTCTAGCTGAAATGCAAGATGCAGCCTTAGAGGTGGAATCTAATATCATGGCTGCAGAGAAAATCAAGGGTATTGCTGATAGAAGGAGGCAGAGAGGTGGGTCTTCTTCCTCCTTGTCATCTTTAGAGCCTAAAATAGAAAAAATGACTAAAATGATAGAGTCGTTGGTTGCTGAGATATCCAAGCTGAAGGTTGAGCAGAGTTCTGGAAAGGTGAGGTTGCCTAATAAATTTTCTCCTAGAAGTCCAAATCCATTCAGAAGAGCAAATGAACAATTGCAGATCATTCAAAAGGAAAAGAGGCCAGTGAAGAACAAAGGGTCAAGGCCCCTTTCCAGAACATAGTCATGGAGGAGGAACAATTTGATGAAGAGGATGAGATTCACAGCATGGAGGACAAGGGCAGTGTTGCCTTTTTGACATTGGCTGCCTATGAAGAGTCATTACTCAAAGACCAGACTAGCCAGGAGTGGGATAGAGAAGCTGTCCTACAGACCGAAGACCAACAAAGATACAACCTGAGGTCAAGAACGAAAAGTGCCAAAGAGAATCCTTCCCAAAGAGATGCTGTCCCCACAGAGCAGCAGATCAGGAAGCAGAAAAACCAGCAGCTGATCCAATCATCCTCAAAGAGCCAGCTCAAGAGGTAAGAGGCCCTGACAAGTTCCCTTCCCCTTTCAGTTTTGAATCAGAGGTCCAGAAGTTAAAAATATTTGTACCCCTGATAGAACTTGCAAAGAGTGAGGTCTTTAGAAAGCCTATCCTTGATGCCCTTGAGCTGAAAGCCGCGCAAGCTTCCAATGACTATGTCAATCTACAAGATGATAAACCTACAGTTGTGCTTAGCCCAATGACTGAACCCTCTGATAATAGATCCACATCATTTTATGTCTCCTTGACCATTCATGACAAAACCCTCCATAACTGCTTGCTGGACACAGGAACCAGTCATAATCTGGTGCCCAAAGCTATCATGGAAGAGTTAGGCCTTGACATCACCAGACCTTATCATGATTTATTCTCCTTTGATTCAAGGAAGGTGAAATGTCTGGGATTAATCAAAGACTTGGCTATCACCCTAACTCAGCTGCCCATGAAGAGCATGATGACGGATATTGTGGTAGAAAATGTCCCCCCTAAGTTTGGCATGATACTTTCCAGAGGATGGATTAAGAGCTTGGGTGGGACATTACAAAACGAATTATCTTATGCCACTGTCCCAATTTTTGGAGGGGAAAGCAGAAGATTGTACAGGGAAGCCCAGCTGGCCTATATCATCAGTGATGAGAAGAATCCCACTAATCATCCCATTTACGCTGTCGACACTGATTTTGGAGCGTGTATTCTCCAAATTGAAGAATCCCATAGGGCCTTGGTGTAGCTCAATAAACCAATATGCTAGGCCATGGAAGAGCATGGAAATTAGGTTTGGGATATGTTCTTTGATGGAGCATGTTCAAGGGAAACTGCAGGAGCAGGAGTGGTGCTGGTATCTCCAAAGCAAGAAAGCACACATCTGTCTTTTAAAATGACTTTTCAGGTTGCCAACAATATAGTAGAGTATGAGGCTTTGATATTGGGCTTAAACGCTGCCAAAGACAGAGGAATCAGAGACATAAAGGTGTTTGGAGATGCCGATCTCATCATTCAACAAGTGAACAAAACGTTCCAAGCGAAGCACCCAAGGCTGAAAGCATACAGAGATGAGGTATGGAGATTCAAAGATTTTTTTGACAGTTTTTGTATCTCATACATTCCTAGGGCCAAAAATTAGCTTGCTGATTCCCTTGTTGTGTCTGCTATCATGTTTATCCCTCCAATGCCTCCTAGATTGGTTTATGAAGTCCAGATACAATATAGACCATCCTTGCCTGATAATGTTCAGCACTGGAAATTCTTTGAGGATGATGATGAAGTAAATATGTTTCTCCAAGTCATTGATGAATTCTCTGAAATGCAAATTGATCAAGAGAATGAAACCTTAGAGGAAGGTCCCCAATCCCAATTAAAAAACAAAATTGGCAAAGACAGTATTGTTCAGCTGCCTAGCAATCACATACCTAAAGGGTTAGTGCCTTTAGAGAAGCTGTTTGACCAAAATGATTTTCCTCATAAGGTTGCCCAAAAAGAAGACCAGTCTGCAGTCCATACGCATAACATAGGGAGTCCAGATCATCCAAAATATATAAACCTGTCCACCCATTTGTTTGCTGCCCAGAATTCTGAATATTGTACCTTAATGAAGCAGTTTGTTGATGTCTTTTCTTGGGAATATAGTGAACTCAAAACTTATGACAAAAAGATCATCCAGCATAAGATCCCGTTAGAGAAAGACACCATTCCTTTCAAACAGAAGCTGAGACCCATAAATCCTCTGCTCCTTCCCATGATCGAAAAAGAAATCAAGAAGTTTTTAGCTGCCAAAATCATAGTCCCCCTGAGATATTCAAAGTGGGTGGCCAACTTGGTAGTGGTAAGGAAGAAAAGTGGAGAATCAGGCTATGCGTTGATTTCAGGAACTTGAACAAATGCTCCAAGAAAGACAACTATCCTCTACCGACGATGGAGCATTTGCTGCAGAAAGTCTTAGGAGCCAAAGTCATGTCTTTCCTGGATGGATTTTCAAGGTATAAACAGGTTTCTGTACATCTAGATGACCAAGAAAAGACTGCGTTCACCACTCCTTGGGGCACTTTCATGTACTCTAAGATGCCTTTTGGACTGATGAATGCTAGAGCCACCTTTCAGAGAGATATGGATATAACATTCGTAGGAGAGAAGGAAAAATTTGTCCTTATCTACCTAGATGATATAACAATATACTCCAGCGGCCATCAAGATCATCTGCAACATTTAAAGAAAGTGTTTCTGAAGTGCAGAAGGTTTGGGATATCAATGAACCCTAAGAAGTTGCAGTTTGATTTAGAAGAGGGCAAGCTGTTATGACACATTGTTTCTGCTGCAGGTGTCAAAATTGACCTAGAAAGAGTAAAAGCAATACAGACCTTGTCTATCCCAAGATCAAAAAAGGACATTCAATCCTTTCTAGGCAAAATAAATTTTGGCAAGGAGGTTCATCCCTAATTTTGCAGAACTGGTAAAGCATATCACCTCCATGCTAAAAAAGGGATCAAAAATCAAATGGATTGATGCAGCAAGAAGATATTTTGAAGCCATCAAAGGAGCTATTATGGAAGCTCCCACTTTGATCATCCCAGACTATAGCAAGGATTTCCATATTTTCTCCTTTTCCTTAGGTGAGATCCTTGTAGTAGTCCTATTATAGAAAGATGATGAGGGTTCAGAGCATCCAGTGGCATTCTTTAGCAAAACATTAAGGGATGTTGAACTAAGGTATGATATCATTGAAAAACAAGCCTATGCTCTTATCAAATCCTTGAAAGATTTCAGGATATACATTCTGCACTCCAAGGTAATTGCATATGTGCCTTCTACTTCAGTAAAAGATGTCCTAACGCAACCAGATGCTGATGGAAGAAGGGCTAAATGGATTGCAAAGCTGGTCGAATTCAGCATAGAACTAAAGCCCACCAAACTGGTCAAAGGTCAAGGCCTTGCCAAGCTAATGGCTGAAGAGAATTGTAGAATGTTGGAAATGAATTAGATAGGCACAAGATCAAATGACAAACAGATAAGGGAAGAAAAAGTTGAACTAGGGCAGAACTAGTCAGTGGCAGAAAATCTAGCTTCTTGTGAGTGGTATTTTACAACAGTTCAGTTTTTGTTGAAGCTAGAAGTTCCTCCAGGCTTAAGTTCAGGCCAAGACAGAACCATTAAGCTCAAAGCAGCCAAGTATTGCATCCATGAAAACCTTCTCTATTGGAGGTATCCATCTAGAATCCTTTTGAGATGTCTGCACAAAGAACAATCCATGGAGGTCATGCATCAGTTTCATTCCAGCATCTGTGGAGGGCATCACTATTGGAAAAGCACAGCCCACAAGATCCTCAGAGCTGGGTATTATTGGCCCACTTTGTTTTTTGATGTATCTTCATTTGTTAAATCTTGTGACAGGTGCCAGAGGTTTGAAGAAAAACAACAATTGAAGTCATTGCCCTTGAAGCCAATTCATGCCAGTGGCCCTTTCCAACAGTGGGGTTTGGATTTCATAGGAGAAATCAATCCACATTCCAGTGGCCAACATAGATGGATCCTAGTAGCCACTGACTACTTCACTAAATGGATTGAGGCCATCCCTACTAGGAAAGCTGATCACCATGTGGTCATGAAGTTCTTAACAGAAAATATTTTCACCAAATTTGGCTGCGCCCACAAATTGGCTATAGATAATGCAACAACCTTCAGAGAAAAGGAGTTGGTGGACATGTGTGACTCAATGGGCATTAAGCTGGTGCATTCCACCTCATATTACCCTCAAGGTAATGGTCAAGCAGAATCATCTAATAAGAGCCTAATAAGGATAATCAAAAAGCTGCTGGAGGACAACAAAAGGAACTGAGATTCCAAGTTGAAGTATGCATTGTGGGCTGACAGGGTGACCACCAAGAAATCCACGGGGAATTCTCCATTCAAGCTGGTATATGGCACTGAGGCCATATTCCCAATTCAGTTGACCCTCCCTGTGGCTAAGTTCTTGCAGGAAGAGCAGAATGAGGAAAATGACATGGCTAAGAGGATTGGTGACTTGGTAGAAGTACATCAGATCAGAGATCAGCTGATTGAAAAGTCTGCAGCACATCAAAAGAGAATCAAGGAAGCCTTTGATAGAAAGGCCAAGATGGATAATTTTCAGGTCAAAACTTGGTGCTCAAATGGGATGCACTGAAGGAAAAGAAAGGCAACCATGGGAAGTTCGATGCTCTGTGGACTGGACCTTTTATTATCACTCAAATCCAGGGGAACAACACCTTCATGTTGTAGAGTATGGAAGGAGAGATAGTTTTTGATGGCCCAGTTAATGGGCGATTCTTTAAAGTTTATGTTGTTTAAGGTTTCCATGCCTTAATGTTGTAAATATGTTATTTTTACTAGGTTTTAGTGTAGGCTTAAATATAATCCATGCCAAATGGAATAATATGCAATGTTTTTAATCTTGTTTTTGTATACAGGCAGTGGTCTACGGTTCTTGAGACCTCACAGGGAGGATCTCATCCCCAGAAGGAGCCAGTGTTAGCTCTGCTATGCAGTGCTGACTCGTTACTAACAAAGAGAAGCATGGTTTGTTGATCTGTGTCCAAAAGAAGGCTCACAATTGGTCATTCCTCCTTTTTCTTCCACCCCACTTCCTCTCCGCCACCTCCATTCCTCTCTTTTTCTCCTAAAACCCGACAAATTAACCCCTTTGGCCTTAGCCCCAAGCGCCAAAAGCCCAACCCTCATAAAACCCTCCCATATTCCCTTGCGTGCTTGCTAAAACCTTTCATCGTTTCCCTGCCGTTGATTTCCTCCTGCCAATCCGACAGCTCCCGTCACGCCCGATAAAGGTGACCTGCTCCACAAATCCCCACCGTCAGATCATCTCCACCGAGATCTGACGGCCTTTGCACTTATCACGCCCACAATTTGATTGAACATTAGTGCACGATGAGAGTGGTTTTTCTCTCTCATCCGCTGCTACGTGTAAATCACTGAGTGGCATCACACACCCTTGTCCTTTTACTGCTTTACATCCAAAAGTGGTGCGATTAATACCAAAACAGCCTGACCAATCTGCTCCCGCTCGTTAACGCCTATGAAGATCCATCCCCCGATCACCGTCCGATCTATCCGCCAGAGATCTGACGGCCCCGATTGACCCCGCTCTCACCATGGCCGATAGCCTCCGATGAGCCATCTCCGCTGTCCATTCCCCTGATTTGACAACTGTTCTCACTGCTCATCCAAATCGTCCACTCACCCATGTAGTCCACGTCCCCTGACCACTCTGCTTGCCCGAAGAAGGAAGATGACCAGCTTGCCATTACCAGTCGCTGTTAGACTTCCAATAACTATATTTAACAAATAGTATGGCCAAGGGAGAAAGGGACAGAGCACGACCCATGTGACTCATTTATTAGTTATGGAACCCCACTGGTACGTGCATTCCCACAGCCTAAAGGGACAACAGAGCACCTGAGCAGATCGGATTCACTCAATGCAGCAAGAAAACACAGTCAAAGACTCCATCAGGCAGTTAAATGCAGTTGGTGGTCGATTATGACCCCTCCATACTTAAATGGCCAAGTGCCCTTGTAATGTAAAATCTATAAATACCCGAAAGAAAGATGTAATGAGGGTTGATGGTTGGCATTTGATGCAAGGTTCAACTTCTGGACACTGTAGATATTTTGTCGCTTGTAACGTCTCGTCTTCATTTTCAACTAATACAAGCTTCTTTTGCTGTTAACTGCTCACTTTCCATTTTCCTCTGTTCTAAGTTGTGCCTGATATGCTATGTTCTTGAGCTCTTGATGTTTAACATTAGATAGTTGTCATGCTATCTCTATGTTAGAATATAGCATGCATCATTGAATAGGTGGTCCAAGTTTCCTTCTGTCTAATGCAGGAGAGCTGTCATCCTGTCTTTGCATTAGTAGATTAGATTTGCAAACTTTCTTACTGGTTGCAGCCGGCCATCACATGGTCTTGTGCATATGCTGGTGTGGTCAGTATTCTCTATATTCACCCAATCTCTAAAACTATGAGTAGTTGGTGGACTAAAGCCTTGTCGTCTAGGGGTGTTCACGCATGTCTGGAGTGAAACAAAGTAGAAGTGGTTATCTGGCTTAGACAAGCATCATTCCTTCCTTTCATCCATTGCAACAATAGTTGAATTTATATGTTACCAGGCATCTCCGAGCTACAACCTAGGAGAGTTTCTTGGAATCCTAATAGGTGGAGTTCATGTTCCTTGCTGCTAGTAAATTCCTTGTCCTTGTATGATCACCCATATCATGTTTGCAATGAATGTAACCTTCAGTGTGCTGAGAGAATGACCGCCACCCAACCCTTCTCATTAATAAGTCATGCAACACTAGCATGCAAAATCTGTCGTGCCTCGATTTATTCGATTCCGCCCAGATCCAGGGAATATAAACATTACATCTCCTTGAGCTATGATATTATTCAATTGATAGTCTTGATTGATCATGTTTCAAGAGGGGGAGCCACTTGAAGGTGGTTGTTATTCATTTTCATTGTTAGAGGAGGAATTAGGATAATTCCCAAAAGCCTTTGCCAACCTTATGTTTTTCTTGTCGAGATTTTCTACCTTCTCCGCTATTTCCGCTGTACAAATTATTAGCTCCTGCTGTGTGTCAACTTTTTTAGTAAGCACCCTATCTCAGTGTTTTCATGTGCCAGTATAAGTTGACTTTTTGCATATAAGATGAGGAACGAGCCCTAGTTGAGCTACCCATGTCAGGGATCCAATCCTTGGTCACTCTTTCCACATGTCTATCAAGAATAAATCTTCTACTTTGTCTCACTTAGCCACTTCAGAAATGGCTCTTTTTACTACTTCTATGATAATACTTCTATATCTAGGCACCGTGGCATGAGTAAATGATTTTTCATGGGTTTGACCAGTAGTAGAAATAGGTGAGTTGGGGGCAGGTGGGGGACACAAGTGACCTCCTTGCCTAGTGTGACGAGGGGCTGAAAGTCAACACCTAGCCATCTTACCTTACTCAAATTGAACACCACCCCAGGACATGAAACACTAGAGTGGGTTGAAGGATATTGAGTAACACATAAAGGGAAAGGATCAACATTGAGCAACATGGGGATGGCATTAATAGAAAAGGGAAAACACCAAATGAAATCCCTTAATTGAAATACAAACTCCATGAGCGAGTCTCCATTAAATTTAGAAAGAAAATAACCAAAAAAGTAGGTCAAGTGAAAACAAGATCAACACCTAAACTCTAGAGGAAACTCTGATTTCCATACAATAAAACCCACCAAAATTAACAAGTCTAAAGCGGGAACATGAAACCAAAATACTATGAAACTAGAATTCCCCGATAATACTGATATCATCAAATTTATAGCTACAAAAATGTTTAGGGCGAAGACAAGAAAAATTGCAAACCCACAACACCTTATTTGCAGTTGTAGTGCCCTAGTCATAGCAAATTCCAAGCTACCTAGCTTTTATTTAAGGACGAACATCAACCCTGCATGAAAGGCTATGTCCATTCCTTAACAGACATTAGTTCACCTTTTCTCTTAGTTTTTCTTTCTCAAAAATAATAATTCCAAGGAGGATAGTAACTTCCCATAGAGTTTAGACAAAGGGAGGTCCCTGAACTGGTATATGAGCTACAAGATGCCCTTCCTCATCGCCCTTCCCCTAACCAATATCATCATACTCTATTTTCTAGCATGATTCATACATTATTTTCATTCATCCACACATCATGTTTGAGCATATAGTGGGTTGCCCTTCCCTGGGCTCCCACGCATCCATAAATATCGCCTGCATCCTCTCCCACGCTCCTACTAGATCTTGCTCTGTTTGCCATTGTATAACCTTCCATGCAAGATGTCCATTTGGTGGCAGCCCTGCCCTTCATCAGTAAATGATCCGCCCTCATATCAATTAGTGGATTTGACCACACAATTTAAGCACCGTTTGTGATGGAAATATAAGTTCTTAATGTTACTTCATTGTTTATAAAATAAGTTTTAATAAACTTAATTTAGTGGCATGATTCAAGTAAACAAGAAAACTTCATTTATGGTTTAATGATATATTAAATGTTGAAAAAACCCAAATGTAAGTAAACTCAATATTGACTCAAACATATTCAATTGTTTAAATTGCATTCAATAAATATTGGATTCAAGATGTATCAAGTTTTTTGTTTTTGTTTTTGTTTTTTTGTTTTTATATATATTTAAAACATGTTAATTGAAATATACAAATTTAATAATGCTAAACATTTATAAAAAATCTTTTAATAATAATAAGAGGGCACAGTGGAATATAATTTGCTAAGTGAATATAAAATGTAAAGATAGTAATTACACTTCATTCAATGCTATAATATAATGAGTTTTCAAAGAGGTAAATGAATATTCTTTACAAAATATACATTCACATGTCGTAGAGAACTATAATCAAATGCAAAGTTAATGATTAATTCTTTGCTTTAGCACCTAATGAAGAATTAATAAAGCAAGCCTAGACCCATCTTAAATCCAAATGTACTAAGCATCAAGAGGGATAAAGTCTGGATTTAAGATGGATCTAAGCTGGTACTCTTGCATTCCATATTGGATTTCCTCAATCCTTTAAATATGCATCATCATAACAAATACCATGGTCAAAACCATGGGTTGTGAAAACCTTGACCCCCAAAACTGGCAATGGTAAATTATTAATTTAATTTATTTTTATTTGACCAATTCAAAATGTTTATGTTTACATTATAACATCTCTTCCATATTGGGCTAGAGAGTGCCTTTAGGGATACCATACTTGGCTCCCCATTTCCCACATGATGATAATGGTGTTAACATATTTAATTTGTGCATGAAAAGCAATGGTTCGACTAAGTCTAAGAAGTTAACTTAGTAATTATAATACTGTCATACTTGGAGAAGGATGCATCCATTGATTTGAGAGTACTTTATTGGGCAATGTGAGAGTTGTTGGCATTTAAAATGTTACGACCTATGAACCTATAGAATGAATCGATTTTACTTTAAGCAAACTTATAATAATTTTGTTTTCGACTGAGAGATGATATAACTCATTTCTTTCATAAATAAAATTATCCTATAAATTATTATGGGGGAATTAAATTATCCCAAGGGGTGTTTAAGTTTGACTGAGCATCACACAATCATAGTGATTATGTCCCACTGATGGAAAAATCGTTCTTCCATCCAACAATAGGGTTGGCACCGACTTAGACTCAACCTAGTTCGAAAAAACAAAATATTTAAGAAATAATATATATATTATAATATATATATATATATATAATATAATATATATAAATATATATATATATATTATAATATATATCAACAAATAAAAAATAAATATATTTAAGAGAAATGAATATTATCATACAAAAATCGCTATAAAACATTGTTAATCTTACGAAATTGGAGTTACAAGATTGATGATATTTACCAAATTGCTTAATATTTAGATATATATGATTGGCCACACTATTATGAAAAATAACACAGTATGCAAATAGCCTATTATTCTTTATCACACTGGAATAAGAACTTATATTATTTGAAAACAAAGGATCTCATCTTAAATCGACTCACATGTCAATGCATATAGCTTCACATGGCCCTCATGTTATAACTAAGTGACACAATTTTCATCACTACAACCGAGCCATAGCATGTGGCCAACGTCCTCTACCCAAAGTTGTTAACAATGTCTTGTATGCATGCCATTGCTTCTTCTTTAGGCTTAATATTGTTGATCTGCCTAATCAAATCTTTGATAACTATCCTTCCCGTGAGCTACTTCAAGGAAAAGATGGGTTGGGGAAGAATTAGAGGTTGCAGTCATGGTAATTGAACATAATGTAGATTATTTTTAACCCCTTTGATCAATAAAATATGCAAATATCCTCTTTCGAGTTGATCCCCAACACTTCCCTAACATGGATGTATATCTATATTGTAGATGCTATAACAATTTCAAGCCAAACATTGCTTTATCATTGTTAGTAAGAAACGAGGTTGATTTTGGACCAAGGAGGGATGCACCTGGATGTTTGAAATATTATCATCATAAATTTCAAGGACAGGGGGAACTACATATATCCAAGATAAATATTTGAAAATGAAGATTGTTGGAAATATTGTTTTTGGGCTTTTGATGCCCAAACTGGATACCCTATCTTTGAAGGAATTTTTACTCAAATTTCCTAGATCAAATTAGAGTATGATATATCATTTGAAATCTCATTCTGAGACATTTCCAATGGTAAATGACACTCCCTCTAACTCCATAGGAATGAGGAGATTTGAAGGATTTTGTCAGGATGACCCAACTAAAGTACAAGTAGGCCAAACCTAACCAGTTTTACAAGTTGACCCCATAAGTGAACACATAAACACTAGAAATAAAGGATATATGAGCTCATTTGATGTGTATCTAAGCAAGAAGACATCTGGGGTGTGCAAGAGGAACTAAGGAATATTTTTGGGGTGATTCTTGGAGTTTAAAGGTGGAAAAAAAATGTGATGTATGGGGTGAACGAGTCATCTTGGCATTTAAACTGTAAGTTTTCTTTTGGGATATTCTAGGGTGTGAAACTTGGAGGAGCTAAAAGGAAGATCTTCATGTAGCTATGGTTAAAATTTTAGACTTTTTTTTGCTATAATTTCAAAGATATGTTCCAGGGAAGTTAAGCTTCTTAAACGCTTCTAAAATTTGCTTCAAATAGGTCAACTTGGAATTTTCACTATAGATTTTCTTCTAGGATGTTTCAAACCATGAAACTTGGAGATATAGATAGAAGAACGTCATGCACCTATGCTTCAAATTTTGAATATTGGTTCGCTAGAATTTTGGAGATATTCTCTGAGGAAGTTAGGCTTCTTGAATGCTTTTGAAATATGCTTCAAACGTGTCAACTTGGCATTTTCATTGTAACTTTTATTTTGGGATTTTTTAGACCATTAAACTTGGAGGATAAAGACAAAATATATTCTTATACTTGTGGTTATAATGTCAAATTGCTATAACTTTAGAGATATTCTCTAAGGAAGTTAGGATTACTGAATGCTCTTAAAATCTACTTCAAACAATGTTGAGAAATCTAGGGCATCACAAGATAGGTGATTTCTCTACTTATGATAATTTCTTGTGATAGTCTTTTTACTTCTTCCTTATGCTCTTCTCTTCTTGAGTTATTATTGTGTTCTTTTCATCAAGACAATTACCAAATCATTAACAATAAAGAGACAAGAGACACAATATATAGGCTTGTCATCCAGGGCCAAAACCTCTCACTCTTTGAGAGGAAAACCCAAACGAAATTCTTCTTATAACTCTTAAATTGACGAATACCAAGACCATGACAAAGACCCTTGACACTAGAGTCCTCCCAATTCCAAGTCACTAGCCTCCTCTTGAACCCTGCTCTTCCTCTTCTCTTTGTCAACTTCCTCTAGAATTTTAGCCTCTCCTTGTTGTTCTGCAATCCTTTTCTTGACAACAAAGGCACTAGATAATATTTTCCACTTGAATAGACTCCTCCTCGAAGGAGATTATTTCCTCTCTTAGTCGACTTCCTATAGCGAAGATTTCCACCCAAACAAGGGCACTTCAATGTGACTGTAATCCTTCGACCTCCTCTTGACACCTTCGGATCTGCTACCTTCACACGTGGGAGGGTGAACTAGCCCAAAACAATTCACAACAATCTTCACTCTCTTTCCTTATTGCTTCGATGATGTAGAGGCTTCTTCTATTATGTTTTTTCACACTTCTTTGTAGACTTGCTTCACCGAATTTCTTGTCACCAAATGAGGACAAGCACTAGTATATATAGTCATTGGTTATGATTGTTTAGGCTGACATGATCTTTGGAGTATGCTGACTTCATATTCTTGGATTCTCCCTTCGTAGTAAGTCGACTTGATGAGGGCTAGTGACAAGGTCTTGGAGGGTGAATTTACATAGAAAAATATGACTCTTTGACAGAGTGTAACATGCCTTCAATACATGACAATGACTATTTAGACTTTTATAACTAGATGATAAAAGTCCTAAGGGTTCTCAATGGGAGCCTATACTAAAAATAAAATCTCTTGCTCATGAAACCCATGATGCAAGCATTACTATATTTTTTTTTCTTCTTTAAATATCTTACATAAAATCACAATTACATGTCATTATGAAGACCAAACCTAGTTACACTTTTCAACACTTCCTCTTAACTAGGGAGGTATTCATAATGGTACTTGGTCATTCTCAAATTGAAGAATTTCTCATAAGAAGATCGGATTGGTAACCCATTTGTATAACATCATATCAACCAACATTGTTACATAACAAGGCCTTGATTAACAAATCTATCTCTCCACAAGATCTGAGCTCAATATTGGCGAGACTAATTATTAATAGACACTCTCATCATTGTCTCTCTCGGAACATACCCCACCCGGGTTCTCTCAGGTTGTGTTCCATCAGGACTATTCTTATTTTCGACTCCCCAGTCCTCAAAGAATATCAGTCCTCTACGGCTACTCTTATATTGAATGCCATATCTCATCCTCAAAGAGAATCAGATGCCAAATGATTACCCAATCCTCCATTCTGTATTCCCAGGTGAAGACCATAATGATGTGTCTATCTCTTCCTCTCAATTAGGGAGGACATATCTATTCCAATAAAGGAATGTACTCATTCCTATTGAAGGAATTTACCTAAGCTCCCTCTTGATTTAGGAATTTCCAAGTGTCTTCCATGTAAGAAACTTGTTCCCAGGCTCCCTCTTAATTAGGGACCTACAATAACTCTTCACAACCAGCTGCTTGAAGAACTCATTTATTTGATGTCATGAATTTATTTGTCTCAGAGTCTTCATCTTTTGGGACTTCTTCAAAGGGCATAGATCATTCATCACTTTCATCCATGAGTCAATCATGTCATTACTCCTTTCATCAAAAAGTGGTCCATCAATCTGCATCTGGCTTTGCTTCATGTTATGCTTCCTTCATCGTGATTTCTTCTTTGGAAGGATCTTTGAAGACATCCACAATTATTCCCTTTGGTAGCCTCACATAAGCCTATCCAGATACTAGTTCATAAATAAGAAATGAACACTTAAATCATAATTACCTTTGTGATGGCCTTTCATCACACGATCTTCCTATAGGCATCAACATCCAACATGCATGTTGACACATATCCTAAAGATATATATTGGCAAGGGTCTCCATCTTTTCTAGACTTCCATCAGAGTCTTCATATCTTTCTAGGAGATAACATAGTCAAATATTCTTGGTCTTTCAGATGTTTCATGCCTTTTCCATTGTTGCATATTCCACGATCTCTTTCTTTCTTTCTTCACATATTCCATTCCCAAGAGCTTCCAATTAGAGTTCCTCAATTATAGTAAATTACCTGGTACTCCATATAAGGACATATTATGTTGAGTTCATCTTATAAATATGTGACCCATGGATTGCTACATAATTTAAGGGAGGAGATCCTTTCTTTGATCATGCTTCTCATTGATCCTTATTGCCTACAACCATATGACATGACTCCATAATATCAAATGTAAGCATACATGCCTCATATTTCCTTTGGGTCATCCAAACTTCCTGTAGAAGCTTCCTTGAATGAAGTAATTCCTTTGATGTGTTTCTTTGTTATGTCATCATACCATCATCCCATGAATTCCACAATTTTGGAATTCTTGATGAAACACTTGCTTCCCCTCATGATTGATGGACCTTTAAATGAAGATTCCATCAGATAAAATTGAGGATCTATAGTATCCTCATCAACAAATGTTTCCTTTTGACAAATGTATGGTGAACCTTGTACTAGATGATTTCTCCCTTTTCATGAGTATAACTTGAGTTTTCAATGATGTTTCCAGGAGTTATATCTCGGTGATGGAAGACAAAGGATTCAAGGTGGAATTCATCGATGGAAAGGTATGTGTGTGGAAAATAAATTTCAAAGAAGCATTTACTCTTGGATTCAGGGTTGACAGTTTATATCAAGTTGGAGGAAGTCCATTGGGAGCCATGTCTTGTGACACATCTCTTCAATCCGAACTTTGGTACCAGAGGTTTGCCCATCTTCACTATAAGGCTCTACCCGATGCAAGGAAGATGGTTAAAGGTATGTTTTAATTCAAAATAGAGCATGAAGGTGTATGTTAGGGATGTGCCGTGGGAAAACATACAAGGGGACCATTCCCCTCAAGTGATAGCAAGACCATAGACATTTTGCAATTGGTTCATTTTGATCTATCTGGTATGTTGCTTGTGACATCATTAGGAGAATATTTATGTTCTGCTGTCTTTGTGGATGACCTCTCTCACAAAACTTGGATATGTTTATTGAATAAGAAGGACGAAATATTCTCATGGTTTCATGCCTTCAAAGCCTTGGTGGAAAATCAAACAGGGAAGAAGATCAAGATTTTGAGGACCGATAATGGAACCAAGTATGAGTCAAGTGAATTCAATGACTATTGCAGGGAAGTTGGCATTAAGAGGGAGACTAGTATTGCTTATACTCCTAAGAAAAATGGTGTTGTTGAAAGGAAGAATTGTTCCATTATAGAAGCCACTCGTGCCATGCTTCATGATCAAGGACTTCCAAAGTTCCTATGGGGAGAAGTTGCCAACACTGTTGTGTATGTTCAAAATCGATGCCCTCATCAAGCATTGGATTCAAAAACTCCCAAAAAAGTTTTCACCGGTAAGAAACCTGATGTTTCTCATTTTAGAATTTTTGGTAGTCCCGTATACTTTCACATGCCGAAAGAAAAGAGAAGTAAATCTGAGGCATCTTGGAAGAAACAAACTTTTGTGGGCTACAGTGAAACTTCTAAGGCATATAGAGTCTATGTGCCTGATCAAAGAGAAGTAGAGTTGAGTCATGATATCACCTTAGATGAGGATGCTTCCCTAAGGAAGATTAGCAACCTTCCTATTCCAAGGAAGGACAAAGAAGCAGATGCAGGAAATCAGGGAGATTCGCAGGATGAGCTGATGCCCAATGTTGAAGAACCGATGGATCCTATTGATCCTCCTCCTCATGAACCATCCTCCTCCAAAAGGAGACCCTCATGGCTGAGGGAAACTCTCGAAGATGCCAGGAGACATGTTGCATCGAGGAGGACATTTTGTGAAAGCAAGAAGCCTAATAGGTACCAAGGGTAATTAACTACTATGATCACCATTATTCAGTCTGAACCTTGCTCATTCGAAAAAGTTGTGAAGCAAAAAGTATGGAAGAATGTTATGAACGAAGAGTACGAGTAAATTATGAAGAATGATGTCTAGGATGTGGTCCCTAGACCCCAGGAAAAATATGTTGTCACCTCTAAATGGATTTACAAGATCAAGCATGGTGTTGATGGAAGTGCAGAGAAGTTCAAGGCCATATTTGTTGCTCGAGGCTTCTCTCAAATGGAAGGTGTATATTATGATGATATATTGACGCAGGGTCACCACCACTTACTCCCACAGTATGCATGTAAATGCATAAATACATTTGTCCCAGGAATTTAACTCACAAAGGAGTCAAATCTTCTTCCATAAATGGTTAAGGCCCTCTTTTACAGTTCCTTTATATTAGAACTCAATCACTCGCTTAAACCTCCCATCAAGACTACTTACCTCCTCATAACCTTCATTATCCCTTAAAGCCGCATATATATAACCTTTCCCTTTAATGCATTGGTTACATATGTTTTATCGCATGAAATACTCTATCGGCGCTCTTTTCCTTTACAAACCATTTACAAAGGAAAAACATACGCAAACAACCTTTTTACGCCTCTGTACGAATTTTGCACATTTCCCGAGGCTACCTCTATCGCAATCAGGCATCGCTCCCTTCGTGGGTCATACATACATGCCTCATCACCCCTCCGATTCCGATATGCGACTATCAAAATCGTTAATATATGTTTTAGCCTTAAAAAGGCTCGACAATACGTCTATCGTAAATACATGGAATTACATTGAAATCCCGTTCCGAACACATATAGCGGACTTCAAATTATATACACTTGCATAGATAATTATCGTTGGGTTTTCTCCTCTGTATTAACTCTTTCCGCCGCTCCGATCGCCCCGACCTCCGATTGCTGATCGACGCTTTATTACTGTCAGCGTATTGGCATATCACTATATTCGCTAGTCCTTAACTCTTCCGATTTCGATTTGCGATCAAATCACAACCATCGATCTGGTTCGTGATCTAACGGTTGTGATTAACTCGGGCAATCGCATTTCACTAAACCTCAAGGCCAGACCCCTTCTGCTTCCATGCGCCGATCCGATATCCTTACGGACCCGATATGGATATAGGCCGCTCTTTATAGGATTTCAAGTCTGGATTCTAAATCCGACTATGTTTTGTGCTTGTTTTTAGTGTAAGTCAAGGTTTTTGCTTGCGGGACTTAACCTGTGTAATGGACTCCGCCGATGCGATCTTTCACTTTGCTCCTCAGCAACATCATTTGGACCGTTGATCTTCCAAATCCAACGGCTGCTGAGCATTGACACTCCTCCTTTTTACTTAGTTTTTACGCTAAGTCTTCACTTCTTCTGTGGTTTTTCTCTTCTTCAAAGGTTTCAGCCTTTCTGCTATTTTATTGTGTGATTCCTCCTTAGCTTGGCTTTAATCCCTCCAATGGATTCAACGACCCATTATGGTCCTCTGAATCGCTCTTCTCTTGCGTAGTTCTTCAGAACTCTTCCTTCTGCTTCTGTTGCCCAACTACCTTTGAGCTTTACTCTTCTGCGAAATCTCACTTCGCTATTTCACCCCAGATCTTCCCTCTGTTTCCTCAATTGGATTCAAGGATCCATTCATGATTCCTCTGAATCATTCTGTTCCTCTGCGTCCTTCAAAATTCTGCCTGCAACCTGTTACAGAGCCTATGAATTCACAAGTAATTCATTCATGAAATACTCTTCAACGCACTGACACATTCAGGAATAAACATCTATATATATAAATATAAAGAATCAATTACATATCCAAGACTCCGTGTCTCGCACAGGCCTATTCTTCAGTATTGTTGCCTCTCCTCGTACTCTGCCCGTAGGCTTACATTTATGCCAGAAAGTTCTATTGAACTGATCCTGGTTTGACTCCAAGATCTACTGAACTGACTCCTAAATCCTCTATCCTCTACGTACACTTCTAATCTCCATTTAATTCCTAAGATCTCTCCTTAGTTCCTTGAATCATGGAACTACTTAAAGAGTCCTAGTTGACTTTAGAATCTTTTGTCATTATTGCCCACTCATGTTCTCATATATTTGAGAGCATTTACAACTTCCTCTCATTATCTAATTAATTTATAATCTATGCACTCAAAAGCCTAATATTACATTAATTTATCACTTAGGAATCCAACTTCCTAAAATACATGACCCCTTATGTCTACTTAATTATAATGATTTTCTCTTGGGTTGAATGCTCCTGCATCAGACTCCCAAAGTAGAAAATATTCATGATATCCTGATCATGTGTCTTTTGATCTTTGTCTTCTTGGATCCCACACTTTGTTTTGTAACTGTCCAAATGTCTTGTTCCTTTGCCGCCGCTATGCTTCTACTGTCTTCTGCTCCATCTTCTTCTTCTTGTCAATCAGATTCAAGTTCTGATTGATCTTTCTTCCCGCTGCTACCGTTTTCCTCCATTTGGACTGCTTCATCATCAGTTTCCACATTTCTTCAATCTCTGTCTCCAATACATCTTTGGACTAGCCCATGTTCTGCTTCTTACTTCTGCCTCTTTCTCTTTGTTTCAGGTTGTTGTTGTTGTCCACTAATTCTTTAAATTGTTGTTGGTTACTTTCTCTTTGTAGATGATGGTTTACTTTTTCTTCTTCTTTTGCTCTTGTTCCAACTTTTGCTTTGCTTGCTATGCTAACTGCCTCCCTATCATCCTTACCCTCTTTCATGATTACCTCTTTCTGTATTGAATCATGACTGTCCAACACTCTCTCCAGCAATTTAACATCTTTGTTCCATGGATTGAATTTTTCCACAAAACCTTCTTCTTTCATCGTTATTTGGCTGCTCATTTGTGTCAAATTTCCTTCAGCATCTGCAACAAAACCTGCACTCACAAAACACTTGTTAAAATTAAAAACATAAGGCTTATGTGCCTTATCTTCCTTTAGCAACAATTCAGTTTGCTGCTCCATTTCTTTCCCCTCTATCAACACATCAATATGATTATTTGAATTCTCAAAAGAACTCATGCGACTGTCAACTAGTCTCTCCTCCACATCATTTGTTCTAATGATGTCTTCGTGACCTTGTCCACTGCAGTGAACTCTTTTTTTAGCAATCATACTGTCATACTCTGAATTTTCTAGCAAATATTCCAGCAATGCAATTTCTTTGTGACACTTTGCAAGTATTTCATCATCAATTCCAATCCTAAGTTCTTTCTGCTACAATAATCCACTACTTCTCTCATTTAAGAGACATTCTTCATCCTCCTTTACTTCAAAGTTTTTATCTTCTGAAAGATACTCTTCCATACTTCTGACAGTTTCAAAATATTGCTCAACCTCTGCAAAACACTCTTTTATTAGTGTTCTTCTTCCCAAGGTTAAATCCTTTGCATAGGTTCCTTCCTTCTTAACATCCTTCAGTATATTTCCTTCTTCCTTAACAACTTCCATGGCTATTTTCACTGTGCCTATCATCATAGTGAACTGATGATCTTTTACTATGTTTTTAGCGAACATAGTCTCTTCTTCAAGCTTGCCTTTAATCTCTTGTTGTTTATCTTCTCCAAGAGCTATCCATGTATTACCATCTGCGTTATCATTCTCCTTTATGATAGCTTCTATAGACTCATCCATAGACTATTCCTTCTGTATGCAGTCAAGTTCTTCTTCTTCTGAGAAGTTTTCTTTGTCACCTTTTACTTCTAGATCTTCATCTACTCTAAAGATATCTTCAAAAGGCTGCTTTTCTCCTGCAATATCTTCCATCATACACAAACTATTAGTTTTAAAAATATAAGACCCTGTGGTCTGACTTGATGGTTTAGCCATCATATCTCCTTGCTATTCTAAATCCTTCATATGATTCAAAAATTCTTCGATGGTCTCCTCTTCAATCTCTTCAAGCCCTTCACTTGGTTGCTTGATATATTTCCCCAACTGCATATGAGACCTATCTATCTCATCTTCTTCCAAAACAGAATTTAGATTCTGCTTGTCTTCTTCCTCCTTTATGACAATATCAGAAAATTGTCCTTCACATGTCTCACTTGCAAACATATACAAATTGTCAGATTTAAAACCATGTGACCCTTTGGCCTCACTTGAAGTTTCAGTCTTCAAGTCTTCATCTTCTCTCAGAACTTCACCCTGTTCTGCTTCAGAAATGGACACTTCCATTTTCATTTCCAACTCAGCTTCTTTGAGTTCTTCCATTAGCCGCCTTACTTGCCTCTGATGTAGCCTTCTCTGCAACTTATGCCATTTCATTGGATTCTTCCTCAAGACCCAACCTAGTCTTTGCCTTTCCTCAAGTATTCTCCTTAATACATCGATTTGTTCTTTTAACTTTGCAATCTCTTTGTCAATTTCCTCTTGACTCATCCTCTTGCCATTTGCCTTCGCATCCTCTTTCTTCATCTTTCTTCTGTTGTGGCTTCTCTCTGAACCTCTGCTATGACTATCAGTAGTCATCTTCTTATGCTCTTTCTTTATGAACTCCTCATTTATCTGCAACAAGCCTCTGCAACAGCTAGTCCTCCTCGCTGCAATCTTACCTCACTAAGCTCTCCTCACTCAGTCTTTTGGTAAGCACGGGTCCTCTGTCTAGAACCTCCTCTTGAGAAACACCTTTGCTCCTTCTAGGCTTCTGCAATCGCTCACTCTATCTTGAGAACACTTTAGTTGTCCTCTCTGTCCAACCTCTTGTTGGATTCTTGAGGTTCACTGCCACTTTTCCTTCAGAGTGTTTTCCTTACTCTGTCTTCAAGAACAAATTTGGTTCTCCTCTCACAGCTTCTCTTGATGTCATCTATGCATTAGTATAAAAACACACCTTCTCAATTAAAAAAAAAACATATTACGTTACTTTCAAGATCTCAGCATGATCTTGTTTCACCATTCCGCCTATACTTTGAATGGATTTCCTCTGTCTCTTTCCAAGTTCTGCTACACATCACCTCTGTGTGCCTTACTTCTGTCAAATTAGAATCTAATCCTTCCTTTCCTGCATAAACACCTTAACGCATAGCTCTGCTTTTAATTCTTTCACATAGAATTTCTCTGTTCTTTTTAACCCCAACGGTTTTAATTCCAAACCCGCTCTGATACCACTAATGACGCAGGGTCACCCCCGCTTACTCCCACAGTATGCATGTAAATGCATAAATAAATTTGTCCCAGGAATTTAATTCAGAAAGGAGTCAAATCTTCTTCCATAAATGGTTAAGGCCCTCTTTTATAGTTCCTTTATATTGAAACTCAATCACCAGCTTAAACCTCCTATCAGAACTACTTACCTCCTCATAACCTTCATTATCCCTTTAAGCCACATATATATAACCTTTCCCTTTAATGCATTGGTTATATATGTTTTATCACATGAAATACTCTATCGGCGCTCTTTTCCTTTATAAACCATTTACAAAGGAAAAACAAACGCAAACACACCTTTTTCCGCCTCTGTACGACTTTTGCACATTTCCCGAGGCTACCTCTATCACTATCGGGCATCGCTCCCTTCGCGGGCCATACATACATACCTCATCACCCCTCCGATTCCGATATGCGACTATCAAAATCGTTAATATATGTTTTAGCCTTAAAAAGGCTCGACAACACGTCTATCGTAAATACATGGAATTACGTTGAAATCCCGCTCCGAACACATATAGCGGACTTCAAATTCTATGCACCCGCATAGATATTTATCGTCGGGTCCGCTCCTCTGTATTAACTCTTTCTGCCGCTCTGATTGCCCTGACCTCCGATCACCGATCGACGCATTATCGCTATCGGCGTATCGACATATCACTATATTCGCTAGCCCTTAACTCTTCCGATTGTGATTTGCGATCAAATCGCAACCGTCGATCTGGTTCGCGATCCGACAGTTGTGATTAACTCACACGATCGCATTTCGCTAAACCTCAAGGCCAAACCCCTTTCACTTCCATGCGCCGATCCGATATCCTTATGGACCCGATATGGATAGAGGCCACTCTTTATAGGATTTCAAGTCTGGATTCTAAATCCGACTCTGTTTTGCGCTCGTTTTTAGTGTAAGTCGATGTTTTCACTTGCAGGACTTAACCTGTGTAATAGAATCCACCGATGCGATATTTTGCTTTGATCCTCAGCAACATCATCTAGACCGTTCATCTTCCAAATCCAACGGTTGTTGAGCACTGACACTTTACTCCTTCACTCCTCTTTTTTACTTAGTTTTTACGCTAAGTCTTCAGTTATTCTGTGGTTTTGCTCTTCTTCAAAGGTTTCGGCCTGTTGGACACAGATTGTCATTGATGTCAAGATGGCAATATTCAAGGAAGGATATAGAGCCAAAGAAGAGGAGCACACAGAGCCATCAGAGCCAAGAGGAGTAGAAGTAGTTAAGCGTTGTATGAAGTTGCTGGTGAACGCTGGTGAAGGTTGCTGCAGCTATTGAATACTGTTGAAAAAGTTGGAGAAAATTTGCTGAAACACCAATTTCTCCATTGTTGAAACACCATTTTATCCATTGCTAAAACACCAACCTTTTCCGCAACGAACACTGTTGAAACACTTGGAGAAAAGTTGATGAAACACCAATTTCTCCATTGCTGAAACACCAATTTCTCCATTGCCAAAACACCAACTTATCCATTGTTGAAACACCAACCTTTTACGCGATGACATTATATTTTCAGCACATCAATCGAAGGTAAACATGAAGCTAAAGCGAATGGAGGAGGGAAGCCAGAAGGTCGAGCGAGTGTTGAGGAAGCCGAAGCTCAAGCGAGCGAGGAGGAAGCCAAAGAGTCATTGAGTAAGTGGAAATGAATGGAAAAAGGCATGAGAATGTATAAAACAGTAGAAACAGAGAATTGTTGTTGCTGTTGGTGTGGTGAAGAACCAGAGTGTGAGAGAGTAGAAGCAGCAGAGGGTGTAGAGGTAGTAGAAGCAGCAGAGGCTGGAAAGCAGGAGTAAGACAATCTCACCTGAATAGAGTGCAACATCATACTTGTTTATACCAAGGTTGGGTTGGAGCCTCATAATTGAACTGGACTGAAGTCATTGGCGGTAGGTGCTCCTAAGTTCAGAACCACTGCAAAACAGAGTTGGTGCTCTGGAGGTTGGAGCCTCACAGGAGTCCAAGTTGGAGCTTGGAAACTATTCACAATAAGATTTATACTTATATTGTATTTATTTCATTGCATTGTCTTGAGTTTTAATAAAAGAATTAATTTCAGCTGTTGATTTCTGTGTTTTGTGTATACATACACATATCTATATATGTTGTTGGCAATCACTAGAACAATTAAAAAATTAAATAAATAAATAATAAGAAATACTTATTCACCCCCCACAGTATTTCCAACAATTGGTATCAAAGCAGGCTTCTTCATACTAGCCTAACAACTTGAAGAAGATCCGCAACCATGATGAGAAATCACGAAGCATCAGGAAGACCTCCTTTGTTCGATGGCACTAAATTTGGTTTCTGGAAGAAAAGAATGACCTACTACTTAATATCCCTTAGACTTGAAGTCTGGCATTTTGTTCAAAATGAATACAAAATGACTACCACTCTTCCAACGGACCAAGACAAGAGGAAAGCCTACATCGCAAATGCAAAGGCCATGAACTCCATCACTAGTGGAATTACTGATTCTGAGTTTACAAAAATCATGCACTGTACATCTGCCAAAGAAATGTGGGAGAAGCTAGTTAGCCTGTACGATGGAGACTCAAAAGTAAAAACGCCAAAGCTTCAAACTCATCGAAGACAATTTGAAAGTTTGAGGATGGAAGATGAAGAAGACATTGCAGCATACCTCCTCCGAGTAGCTGAAGTGGTAAATTCCTTGAAAGGATTGGACGAAAAAGTTGAAGAAAGTATCATTGTTCAAAAGGTATTAAGGTCTCTTCCATACAGATTTGACTCCAAAATAAGCACTATAGAAGAAGCAAAGGTCTAGATACCCTCAAAAATGATGAACTCCATGGAATTATCACTGCCTATGAAATGAGGAAAGGTGGCCAAGGCTCCAAAGATGCAGCATTCAAGGCCTCAAAGTCAAAGAAGGGGAAAGAAAGGAATGACTATAGTGATGAGTCAGATGTGGAATCTGAATTGGCTCAATTTGTACAGAAGTTGAAGAGAGGATCTAAGCTTAAAGGCAAGTATCCTCTTATCTGTTATAAATGTGGTAAAATAGGTCATTATGCAGCAAAATGTCCTCATAAACATGACAGTGATGATGAAGGAAATTCTAAAAGAATAGCACATAAAAGGAAAGGGTTCAATAAGAAAAACTTCTTCTCCAAGCAAGATGAGTCTGATGAGGATGAGTTTATGGTCATAAAAAAGAAATCAGATGAGGAAAGTGATCATGATGAAAGCCAAGAAGCATTATTCATGGCACTCACAGATGATGATGACTCAGGGCTGGAAGGAAATGTAGATGAACTGTTAATAAGCGCCATTGAAGAAAATGAGAAACTATGGAACAAAGTCATTTCTCTCAAAGTGGAAAACGAGGAAATAAGAAGGAGAGAAGATCTCTTGGAAGCAAGCTTAAAGAAAAAGAAGAGACTTGTGAAGAACGTGAGGCCGAAATAGTGTCTCTGAGAAAGGAGTTGGAGCAAATTAAAAAGGGCTGTAAAAGCTCTCAAATACTTGAGACTATTCTGAAAAATCAAAAACCTCTATTGGAAATACTGAGAGGGGGGTGACTCAGTATTTCTTATTATTATTATTATTATTTTTAATTGTTCTAGTGATTGCCAACAACATATATAGATATGTGTATGTATACACAAAACATAGAAATCAACAGTTGAAATTGATGCTTTTATTAAAACTCAAGACAATGCAATGAAATAAATACAATATAAGTATAAATCTTATTGTGAATAGTTGCCAAGCTCCAACTTGGACTTCCGTGAGGCTCCAACCTCCAGAGCACCAACTCTGTTTTGCAGTGGTTCTACACTTAGGAGCACCTACCCCCAATGATTTCAGTCCAGTTCAGTTCTGAGGCTCCAACCTCTTGGGCTCCAACCCAACCTTGGTATAAACAAGTATGCTGTTGCACTCTATTCAGTTGAGATTGTCTTACTCCTGCTCTCCAGCCTCTGCTGCTTCTACTGCCTCTACACCCTCTGCTGCTTCTACTACCTCACACTCTGGTTCTTCACCACACCAACAGCAACAACAGTTCTCTGTTTTTACTGTTTTATACATCTCACGCCTTTGTCCATTCGTTTCCACTTACTCAATGGCTCTTTGGCTTCCTCCTCGCTCGCTTGAGGTTCGGCTTCCTCAACACTCGCTCGACCTTCTGGCTTCCCTCCTCCATTCGCTTTAGCTTCCTCATGTTTACCTTCGATTGATGTGCTGAAAATATAATGTTGTCGCGGAAAAGGTTGGTGTTTCAGCAATGGAGAAATTGGTGTTTCAACAACTTTTCTCCAAGTGTTTCAACAGTGTTCGTCGCGGAAAAGGTTGGTGTTTCAGCAAGGGAGAAAATGGTGTTTCAGCAATGGAGAAATTAGTGTTTCAGCAACTTTTCTCCAACTTTTTCAACAATATTCAATAGCTGCAGCAACCTTCACTAATGTTCACCAGCAACTTCATACAATGCTTAACTACCTCTACTCCTCTTAGCTCCTCTTGGCTCCGATGGCTCTGTGTGCTCCTCTTCTTTGGCTCTGTCTCCTTCCTTGAATATTGCCATATTGACATCAATGACAATCTATGTCCAACAATCTCCCCCTTTGTTATTGATGGCAATATTCTTTTGCTCTCTCCCCCTTTGACATCAATGGCAAAGGAATGCATACAGACTCCCCCTGTCAACCTGCTCCCCCTGTCCTGCTACATCTTTATGAATGAACTTGAGTGATGATAAAGAAATAACCCCGATATTTTGACGCAGATGTTCGAATGCTTCTTGAGGAAGAGGTTTTGTGAAAATATCAGCTATCTGCTCCTTAGTACTGATATATTCCAGGACAATGTTTTGTTCAGCTACTTTCTCACGGAGGAAATGATACTTGATTGGTATGTGTTTGGTTCTTGAGTGCATCACTAGATTTTTGCTGAGACTGATAGCACTTGTGTTGTCACAATAGACGGTAATTGGTTGATCTGTACATATGTAGAGATCTTTTAAAGCTTCCTTCATCCATAGTATTTGAGTACAACAGTCTGCTGCAGCAATATACTCGGCTTCGACTATGGATAATGATATGGATGACTGTTTTTTGCTGAGCCAGGATACCACACAGTCTCCTAGGAAGAATGCATTTCCACTAGTACTTTTCTGATCATCTATACTTCCAGCCCAATCAGCATCAGTGTATGCAGTTACAGTCAGTGTTGAGTTCTTTGGGTACCAAAGACCGAAATCATAAGTTCCCTTCAGATATCTGAGAATTCTTTTTACAGCTAATAAATGGGATTGTTTGGGAGAAGATTGAAATCTTCCCACCATTCCCACTGCTTGCATTATGTTTGGTCATGTAGCTGTTAAGTATAGAAGGGCTTCGATCATTGACCTGTAATGAGTTGCATCCACTAGAGGGGAGTCATCATCTTTGCTCAGTTTGCAGTTTGTGGTCATAGGTGTGCTCATGGGTGCACAGTCCTCCATTCCATATTTTTTGAGCATGTCTTTTAGATATTTGGTTTGAGATATACACAATCCTGCTCTAGTTTGAGATATTTGAAGTCCAAGGAAGTGGGACAGCTCTCCTATCATTGACATCTCAAACTCTTTTGACATGTTTTGAGAAAATTCATGGCTCATGTCATCATTATTACTAGCAAAAATTAGATCATCGACATAAACAAGAGCAGCTAGTAACTTACCTTGATCTGTCTTTATGTAGAGATTACTTCCAGCCACTCCCTTTTTGAAGCCTTGTTGTTGTAGGTAGTGATCCAATCTTGCATACCAAGCTCTAGGAGCTTGTTTCAATCCATATAAATCCTTTTTCAACTTACAGACTAGGTCCTTTCCTGCTGTCAGATCAAAACCTTCTGGCTGCTCCACGTAGACTTCCTCTTTGAGTTCCCCATTTAGAAACGCTGATTTCACATCCATTTGATAGATTTTGAATCCTTTTGAGCAAGAAAATGATAAGAACATCCTGATAGCTTCCATACGGGCCACTGGTGTAAATGTCTCTTCACAGTCAAATCCTTCAATTTGTGAATAGCCTTTGCAGACAAGTCTTGCCTTGTTTCTGATAACCTGTCCCTCCGCATTCATTTTATTTTTGAACACCCATTTGGTTCCTATTATGTTTTTGTTCTTTGGACAAGGTACCAGCTCCCATGTCTTGTTCTTCTCAATTTGGGACATTTCTTCTTCCATGGCTTTTACCCAATGAGGATCCTTACCTCCTTCTGCAAATGTTTCTGGTTCTATCATAGACAGGAGGGCAATGACTTTTCTCTTGGGTGAGGTTGTTATCCTTCTTCGGGTCTGTACACCTTCATCTCTATCACCAATGATCTATTCTTCTGGATGATATCTTTCGACATACTTCATCTTTGAAGGGGTATGAGGTGGTTCTCTTTTCTCTTCTTCTTCTTCTTCTTCCTCATCTATCTCTTCTTCTTTAGGTTCTTCTTCTTCAATGAGAAAGTCATCTTCATGTTCTTCAATTTCCTTTACTGGAAGTTCTTCATCAACCTTTACATCAATGCTTTCCACTATTTTCTTCAGTCGATAATTGTAGCACTTGTAAGCCTTGCTCTGTGTAGAGTATCCAAGAAATATCCCTTCATCAACCCAAGGGTCAAACTTTCCTGGTATCATTTAGTTTTATGAAGCACTTGCTTCCAAAAATCTTGAAATACTTCACCGAAGCAGGTCTTCCGTTCCATAGCTCATAAGGAGTTTTTTCACAATTTGGTCTTAATTGAGTTCGATTCAGTGTATAGACAGTTGTCCCTACTGCTTCTCTCCAGAATCTAGGTTGTAAGTCTGCTGCTAATAGCATAGTTCTTGCCATTTCTTGGACTGTTCGGTTTCTTCTTTCAACTACCCCATTTTGCTAAGGTGTTCTGGCAGCCGAGAATTCTCTTTTAATTCCATGAATGTTACGTAACTCACTAAACTCGTTTGATGTGAATTCTCCTCCTCTGTCTGTTCTGAGGCACTTAATTTTTGAACCTTTTTCATTTTCTACAAGGGCTTTTAGATTCTTAAAACACTCAAAAGTTTTAGATTTATACTTTATGAAATATATCCACATCATTCTAGTATAATCATCAACAAATAACACAAAGTACCTTTCTCCTTGGAGTGCTTAATTTCTAGTTGGCCCACACACATCAGCATGGATGATCTCCAAGGGCTTCGATGTATAGTGTCCTTTGTCTTGTGGCTGGTTCTGGTCTGCTTTCCATGTTGACAAGGACCACATACTCCTTGATTTGGTTTGAATAGCTTTGGGATGTCTTGTACAGCTTTGATCTTGCTGATATTGATCAGATTTTCGAAGCTTGTATGTCCAAGTCGCATGTGCCACAACCAACTCTCATCTGTCTAACTCACGTAGCATTTATTTTCTTGAATCTTGTTCAGTATGTAAATGTTGTCTGGTGTTCTCACCCCTTTTGCCACAAGTTTCCCTGAGGCAGAGTTCCTTATTTCACAGTCTTTAGTGCTGAAAACAACCTTATGTCCTTGATCACAGATTTGGCTGACACCCAGGAGGTTGTGTTTGAGTCCGTCAACTAGCAGAGCATCTTGAGCTTTTCCTTTTCCATTGATCAGAGTAACTGTTCCTTTTCCTGCAATTATGCCTGATCCGCTTCCAAAGGACACATTCCCTTCCTTTTTGCTCAGTGAGACAAACTTCCTTCTATCCCTTGTCATGTGTCTGGAGCACCTACTATCTACAAACCACTGGTTTTCATTATTTTGAGCATATAGAGCCAGGCTGCATTTGTCCATGCTGGAGTTTTTGCTACTCGTCTTTCTTCCTTTGAGTGGGCAGTCTTGTTCATAGTGTCCATTATTGTAGCAGAAAGAGCAAATCAGATCAAATTTGGTCAAGGGATCAAATGGATTGAATGTTTTGATTTGTCCCTGCCTTTTGGGGGCATATGAGTTGATTATTCGGTCCTTTAGATTTGTCTTTTCACTTCTGCGAGCCATACAATGTCTGGCTTGATGACCGAAGTTTTTACAGTGAAAGCAGTGTCCAAGAAAGATGGTTTTGTACTTGTTGAAGCAACCATGATTTGAGTCGATTTCCATGTTGGGAATTACTCCTCCCTCGTTCTTCGGATTTGCAATGGGATCTTGGTGGAGTACAATTTTGTATTTGCTGTAGTGTCCATGATTCGACTCCACATTCTTCTTTGGAGTAATTCTCTCTTCATTCTTGGGGTCTGGGATGCACTTTTGATAACATATTTTTTCATATTTTGGATTGCAGGAAAGTGCATCGACATAGATTTTCACACTATTCTTAGTGCTTGAGGATTCTCCTTTGAAACCTATTACAGACTTGTCATGTTGAGGTTGTTGGGATCACGATTGCCGTTACACCAAAACCCACAGGTGTTAGTAAACGGACGCATCGCTAGAGTTAACAGATCCTCGAGAGGCGGTTAGTCCATGTCACGAAACACACAAGGAGCACTGGATTATCCAATGCCCAACAATCTCCCCCCCAGCGCGAGCTGGGTGTGATTCGAACTTGAGACCTTTGGCTCTGATACCACTTGTTGGGATCACGATTGCCGTTACACCAAAATCTGTAGGTGTTAGTAAATGGACGCATCGCCAGAGTTAACAGATCCTCGAGAGGCGGTTAGTCCATGTCACAAAACACACGGGGAGCGTTGGATTATCCAATGCCCAACACGGCCTTTCTGTTGTTTTACTGCGCGATTTCTCCCGAGCTTGGCTTTAATCCCTCTAATGGATTCAACGACCCATTATGGTCCTCTGAATCGATCTTCTCTTGCGTAGTTCTTTAGAACTCCGCCTTCTGCTTCCGCTGAGCAGCTACATCTAAGCTTTACTCTTCTATGAAATTTCACTTCGCTATTTCACCCCAGAGCTTCCCTCTGTTTCCTCAATTGGATTCAAGGATTCATTCATGATTCCTCTGAATCATTCTGTTCCTCTGCGTCCTTCAGAATTCTGCCTGCAACCTGCTACAGAGCCTACAAATTCACAAGTAATTCATTCATGAAATACTCTTCAACACACTGACACAGTCAGGAATAAACATTTATATATATAAATATAAACAATCAATTACATATCCGAGACTCTGTGTCTCGCACAGGCCTGTTCTTCAATATCGTGGCCTCTCCTCGTACTCTGCCCGTAGGCTTACATTTATGCCAGAAAGTTCTGTTGAATTGATCTTGGTTTGACTCCTAGATCTACTGAACTGACTCCTAAATCCTCTATCCTCTACGTCCACTTCTAATCTCCATTTAATTCCTAAGAGCTCTCCTTAGTTCCTCTAATCATGGAACTGCTTAAAGAGTCCTAATTGACTTTAGACTCTTTTGTCATTATTGCCCACTCATGTTCTCATTTATTTGAGAGCATTTACAACTTCCTTTCATTATCTAATTAATTTCTAATATATGCACTCAAAAGCCTAATATTACATTAATTTATCACTTAGGAATCCAACTTCCTAAAATACATGACCCCCTATGTGTACTTAATTACAATGTTTTTCTCTTGGGTTGAATGCTCCTGCATCATATATTTGCACCCGTTGCTCGCTACACCACCATCCTTTCGTTTATAGCCCTTGATACCTTGCAAGGATGGAATCTACACCAGATGAATGTTAAGACTGTTTTCTTTCATGGTTCACTTAAGGAGCAAGTCTATGTGGAACAACCTGAGGGGTTTGAAATTCAATATCGTCAGACACATGTATGCAGGTTGAAGAAAGCCCACTATGGGTTGAAGCAAGCACCCCAGGCTTGGTATGAGAGGATCAGTAGATATCTAATGAAGCTGAGATTTACAAGAAGTGAAGCTGGTCCAAACCTTTACTTTAAGGTTGAGAATGATAGAACTCTCATCTTGGTGCTCTATGTAGACGATCTCTTTCTGACAGGTGCATACCCTCTTATTCATCAATGTAAGAGAGAGTTGGCTTCTGAATTTGATATGAAGGACCTTGGACTGATGCATTACTTCCTAGGGTTGGAGGTCTCTCGAAAGCTAGGGGAGATTTTCCTTTCTCAAGGAAAATATGTTGTGAAGCTACTTGAAAGATTCGGGATGGTGGACTACAAGTCCGTGACTACTCCAATGGAACTTAACTTTAAGAAGTTATGCAAAAGTGCTGCGTGGCCCGATTTGGGAAATCCTTCTGAGTATCGTCAACTCATAGGGGCCCCAATGTTCTTGGTGAACTCTCGTCCAGACATATGTTTTGCAGTGAACACATTGAGTCAGTTTATGGTCGAGCCTCATCAAATACATTGGATTGCTGCCAAGAATCTCTTGAGATATCTCTGGGGCACAATCACTTATGGACTAAGATACACCGCTGGGAAAGTGAAGCTCCATCGTTACTCTGATGCAGACTGGGCTGGTAGTGTGGTGGATTGCAAAACCACATCAGGATGTTACTTCTCTCTAGGTTCTGCTTCAATACCATGGATGAGTAGGAAATAGAAGTCAGTTGCTTTAAGCACTGTTGAGGCTATATACATTGCTGCTAGTTTGGCCTCTTGTGAAGCAATCTGGTTGAGGAAGCTCTTTAGTGAGTTGTTTGGACATGTGTTGGATACCGCCGTGATCTTTTGTGACAACCAGAGTGGGATTCGTCTTTCTGAGAATCCCGTGTTTCATGATTGCTTCAAGCATATTAATATCAAGTACCATTTTATCCAGGATATGGTACAATGGGTAGCATTAAGGCTCCATCATATTGGGACTGATGAGCAAGTCGCCGATATTCTTACAAAGCCCCTCGGGAAGGTCAAATTCTTAACCTTCAGTGAATGACTTGGAGTCGTGGAGAGACCCTCTTATGAGGGTCCTGTATGAGATGGATAGTGAGCTATGGGAGCTCCGGGGTGCTTGGGGTATTTCTTAGAGCGGTGAGCAACCATAGGGTGACTCACCCTCCCCTAGTGGTGCGCTGGGTACAAGGTAAATGGTTCACCTTCCCCTATGATACCCCATGGTGGCATATGCATAGGCTGAGTGGTCCACCCCCCCATATGGCATATGAGCAGGATGAATGGTTCACCTTCTCTTGCTGACACATCCTACCCATGCAGTCTGGGACTCATGGGAAGTACCTCTCATCTAGCCAATGAGTAGGGAAATGAGGATAGGGACCATAGTACTACCGATGGACGCATTGTGTACTACCGTACTCCCTATTCTAGGATGTTGATATTGCTCTGGGATCAATGGAAATTGACTACGGGTCAGTTAAGAGTGGTATGACACACTCTCTATTGTTGGAGACTGACTTCGGGTCAGTGGAGAATGGTATGATACATTCTCGACCATTTCTTCTTTCTTCATGGTTCAGCAGAGCAGTGCAGTGACAAGGATGGTACAGATTGTTAGACAATTTAACAGGTGATGTTCTCCCTAGTTGAGAGGGAGTGTTAAATTTGGCAACTAGGGCCAAACATCACTTTGGACAACTCTTATGAGGCAACTGATATTTTTCTTGGATTCCTCTTTCTGAGAGGTGTAGGATTGATCTAAAGATCATCCCATTATGACATGTACAAATGAAGTTATGAATTTATTTTGATTATGGACGAATTGTCAAGTTCAGCCAACCATCAAATTAGCCTCCTCCAGCCCAAATTTGACCGAAATTTTAGGAGGCTGACTTTGGCCAGTGTTGACCCTGTTTGACTTTAGTTTTGTGAGGGAGAATTCTGTTTGGGCAAGTTGTTGTTCTAGGCACAAAAACCAAGGCTGTTGGACCCCTGCATTGACCAACATTGACTGCCCTAATTTAGGTTGTTGCGTTGACATTTGTTGACCAGATTTCACTAGTTATTTTCAGGTTTTTTTCGGTTGCATTATCTTGCTGTTGGAGGCTGAGTTGACTAAGGTTGACCGAGCTGTTTTGGATGTCAATTTTAGCCCTGTGTACCAGCGCTGACTTTCTGGTTAGGGCTTTCTGTTTCTGCCGTTTTGACTGATCAGTTTGGGCAAGTGAATATTGTAAATTGTACTCTCTCTATGCTGAACTTTTGAAGAATTATACGAAGAATTGATTAAGGGTTTCCCCACATTGGGGTTTGTCCCTAGCTGGTGCCATATCTTGTGTCCTCTTGTGTTGGCTTGTCTTCTACTGTTATTGTTTATGTTCTATCTGCATTTTACTATCATGATGATGTGATTGCTATACATGATATGATATTGGGTTAATAAAGAAAAATGAAGCAAAATTGCTCTAAGCATAGAACATACCATTGTTATCCTAAAATTAACAAGAGGAGATTGGTGTTTCTTATAGGTTGGTGCCTACAAAGAAGCAAAGGGGATTGGCGACATGTAGGTTGGTGCTTATAAAACAACAAATGGGATTGGTGTCTCTTGTAGGTTGATGCCTACAAGCTCTTTCATATAAAGAAGTTTTGTGGTTTTATCCCACAAGGGTTTCCACACATACCTTGTGTTACTTGTTCATGTTATGAGATTGATGTTTTATGATGTTCGAATGTTTAAATAAGTATAAGTTTTCACTATACTAATTCACCTCCCTTCTCAGTATAATTTTGTTGGTATCATAATGGGTTCCTTCAAAAGCAATCTAACCACTAGTAGTTAAATCTTAAAGGGAGAAATGGCTAGCAAGGATTGCTCATTCTCAAACAAAGCCCCGCACTTTGATGGAACAAATTATGCTATCTTAAAGATAAGGATGAGGGCATATCTAATGTCTTTTGGTGTTGATGCATGGTATTCTATGGTAGATGACTATAAAGTTCTAGCAATTCCTCCAACATACGTGGATGAGAAAAAGGATTTTGTAAATAATGCCAAAGCAATGAATGTCATTCTAAGTGGTCTTGTTGATTCAAATTTTTTCAAGGTAATGAAGTGTAACTCTGCTAAAGAATTTTGGAACAAGCTTTAACGCTGCTATGAAGGAGATAAAAAGGTAAAGAGGGTTAAGCTTCAAACGCACAAAATACAATTTGAAAGTTCCAGAGGCAGTGCGAGTAGGGCATGCGCAAGAATTGCACAGGGGCATTTCTTGTAGCCTAGATTGATCTAGTTTTGGAAGTCAAATGAGTTGTGGAGAGACAATTTGTCCCACAAATATCTTGGCTATATTATCTCCGGAGGATTGCCAGTAAGGCATCCAGATTATTGTACTTAGATTTTACTGCTGCATAATAATAAAATAAACCCTCATCTGTTGCACTGGTTTTCGCTTCGGGGGTTTTCCGAGGATTATTAGTCTAAAAATATTTGTCTATTTTATTGTGTGTGCATCTATTTTCTAAGTTCCAACATTTTATTTAGCTTCTGTAGAATTTATTTGTGAACAATTGCAGTGCGATTTATTTGGTATTAATCATAAAATTAATAAATCGCTAACCAGTTAGAAGAGTAAATTCCAGTTGCTGCAATTTAAGGATATTTCACATAACCTTATACATAATGGATAGTATTTTTAGCATCTGCATTCAAAATTAAGCAAAACGGTATGTTCCTCATTCTCCTATGTCGACATTCCACTATTCTAAACACTATCCTTGTAATATCTCCAAAAAACTCCTAATACTAAGATGAAATTACAAAACATAGATTAGCAAGAGAAACTACTTGTCAAGGTCCACCCCAAGGTCAGGGATTTCATCAGTTCCATGAGTTGCAAGCCCAACTTGATAAGACACAGACTCTGCTCCAGACATCCTCGGTTGCAGCTCCCAGGGCAATTCCTGCTGAACACCAAAGTTGCTAGCTTCCTCGTTGGTTTACTCCATTGAGTCCAAGTCAGATAAAATGGCCAAATTTCCCATATTGGCATTCAACAATTCAATCGTCAGTTGTGACCTTACCATTTTAGCTTCCAACAAATTAAGATTCTCATTGAGCAGAGAAAAATGCGCTCTTGATTTAGTCAATTGCTTTACCCCCTGCCTGGATATCAAACTAATGACATACTCCATGGAGGTTGAGAGTTGAGCTAAGAAGAAATTACCATTCTCGCTTTCAACATTGTGCAAATTTTCCATTAGAAACACCACAACACTATCTCTAAAATCACCCAAACGATATGAGAATGAGTTGAACCACTCTACTACATCAAAATCATGTTGTCTCCTCTTATACCCAAGCTTTGTTGCCCTCTCCAATTTGAATGTCCTTCCAATGCCTTCAATGTCGTTGTGCTTCCGAGGCAAGTGCCAAATATTGAAATCTTCAACCCTGATTTCCTTCCTGCAGCTAATACTAGGATCCATTAATGTTATCGAGCTCGAACATGTTTCCTGTACATGAAGTGTGGAGCTATTAATTCCTTGCCTTCGCTCAAATTTATTATCCTTCGGAGCCAACATACATCTATCCACTAATAGATTGTGGAATATGTCGGTATTCTAGAAGATAGCACAAAACTCAATCCTTGCAATTGAAACAAGTCACCAAAACAATAGGGTATTAAAGGAATGTGCCTATTGTTGCACTCACAAAGGGACATGGGACGTCCCTTCCCGTTATTCGAATTATGACATCACTGACTAACTCTGTCTTCATACTTGTCATGGTAGTGGATGATGAGCATGATTCCCTTCATTCAAACCCAATTCTCCTTGATCCAATGTGGCACCTATATTTGCCAAGTAATTTGCCACAAGGTTAAGGTTACTTTTAATGTAAAAAAATTCCACACTATCAAAAATAGCAATTTGAAGACTAACCCTATGTAGAATGGGGATTTGATGCTGCTCTAAATTCTCCTTAATCTTGGCTACCTGATGGATTACTATTATAGAGTCATCAAAGACAGAAAGATGACGAATTTCCTTTAAAATTGCCAAATCTAATCCTTTCCATAATGCTAAATATTCAACTGAGTTATTGGTTGATGTGCCTAGACCCCAAACATATTGGATCACTCTTTCTTCATCAAAGCTAAAAATAATCCCTACTCCATTAAGAAACTTTTTAACTTCCTTCAACTTGGACTTTTGCCAAGTATATCATATTTTTTGTTATTAATGTTTAACTTAACACTAATTTATCTTAGGTTAAATTATTATATTTAAAAATATTTCAAAAGTAAATATAGAATATATTAGAGGCGCATTTACGAAGATTTTATATCCATTTTAAGGTTTGATTAGATTTATTTTAGAATTTAATTATAATTAAAAAAAGTATACATTAGATTTGCAAATAATTGGTTCAAGTATGACTTTGTTAGAGGGCAACGGAGCTCCATGCTGTGCCATTTTTTTGAAGTCTCGATTAGATGCCTCAATGGCTCACGGGTTACTCTGAACCAATTCCGCAGGTGAGAACACGGGAGTGACTTCAAGCGCTTCATTCAATACAAATGGTAAACCATGCTCCACCTTAATCCCATCTGCATGCGCTTTGAAATTGTTGCTCTCCAACCAAATTTTTACAATGCATTTCTTTAGTGGCCCATTAAATCTCTTTTTCTCTTACTAGTTATCTGCGTACCATTGATAGGCTGCAAGACAGCCCGGTTCTCATGTTTTTCATCCACTAATCATTTTTGAAAACAATCAATCTGAGCGGGCATCTGCAAAATCAACCAGGTGCCCTTTTGCACAAAATTTCTACAACCACAAAACACATTCCTGCTTCTCAGTCATCGACTGTACATTCACATCCAGATTCAGAATTTGAATTCAAAATATTGAAGGTAAAATACAATATCAATTTTGATTTGAAGTATTTTGGGATTGATTTAGCGTTACCCATTTTGATTCATAGCAGCTTGACAAAGGCAATTGACTGTAACATTTGGCTGCCTCGTTGGTATAGGAGGAACTTGTAATATCCCAAACATCAAAATTTTTAATCGATCTGGTACACTCTTAAGTGTTTTAATAAAATTCTTGCAATAAAAACACTGAACACAATACAGATCTGGGAATGCAGCCTCTTATTTATATAAATAACTGAAAACAAAATTACATGCCCACATAAGACCTGCTAAAGCCCGTGTTTGTGGCAAGTATGGCTTCCCATTAATAGGGAAATTAAAGACACTGAAGCACAATCATGGATCCTGGATGGATCCACTAGAGAAATCTCACCCACGGTGTTTTCGTCCCTGGGATCAAACTGGAACTGGCCACGCCAAGTTCTCAACAAAATACAATTAGATAGATAGACTCAGAATGATCACACTGTTAGGCTCCTATCCCCTTTTAGAGGCTAGATGGACTCTCTAGAGACTTTATTTTATTGTTTTCCCTCAAAAAACGAAGGCAAATACCATGGGCCAATGCCATGGGTGAATACCATGGTAAATACCATGGAAAGATTTTGTCCACTTTGACTATATAAAAAAAAGGAATATTACAAATCCTCCTGCCCAAAGATTGCTTGCCCTCAAGCAATCCACTTCTATCCATAACAGAAGCATTTGTATATTGATCCCAGGATCTCATACAACCTAGTGCGTTATTCTATGCCTCCATGCTAAATGATCCTAAATGGATCCTTCGATACCTAGATCCCAAACAATCCTCCAGTCAATCCTGCCCCCAATAGATTCCCCTAGATCCCAATGCCACCTACGTCCTGGGACCTGTGGGTTATGATACCATCACAACCCTCCATCATTGCTCGTGCTTAAGGGCCCACGCTGCAATATGCCCTTGGATAAGAGTATCCCATCAATAGAGTTCCAACTCATAATCTCTCGCCAATCCATATCGTGGGAAGGATATAATGCATGAATGCTTACGCATGGAATAAGTGTACCATGTTGATGTTGCCTGATGCTCAACTCATGCTGCTCCACCCGATCACCCAACATGATCCATTTGTAGAACTCTACCTTGTTATCCCCAATGTATAAAGGCGGGTTGGTAGTGCTACAAGCTTTATCTATGTACTCCTGTAGAGGGTGGTTCTGGAACTCCCAGCTGTACCCCTCTTGTTGCCTTGTGAGGGACTTGAGTCGTTCCTCAACACTAGACAACTTGGTCGTTGATTCGGCACATACCCCTATGAGCTCCTCAATTTTTCTATTTTCCTGTAAGACAGTGTCTGGACTGTCCAGACTCTCTGCTTCAACATCATAAGATTTGTCTTGAAATGCATGATCTTTTCCAGAAAATCCTCTACTAGCAATTTGGGTGCCCTGCTAAATTCCTCTGTATTTGTCTGCACAGGATGCTCAACTATCATAGCTCCAACTTGAACCTTTGATCGACTTTCTTGAAATGGATTATCATGCATACCACATTTGTCATGCCACCTCTTATGATCATGCTCATCATGCCGGTTTACCATTACTAGCTCCTCACTTAAGTCTCCTTAAATGTCTTCTTCCTGGCCTTCTCTACCTGTGGAGAAAATTTGTAGTCCATCCTCTCTGGTTGTCCAACATGGAGGTACTGGTGGACTCTTATTTACACATGATTACTCATACTCTTCATGGATGTCCTCCTGGAGATCTATGGACTCAGTTCTACAAGAGTCTACCACATCATTAGGAAGAATTACCTCCTTCCTTTCCCCATGTCTTTTGTCAAGCTTGCTGATTATCATTGGCTTGTCCTGCAAGTCTCTCTGAATAACATTGTGTTGCTGCTTGTCATTTGTACTTGACTACTTGGATCCTTTAGATGAATCCTCATGATCTGAATCTCCTTTTGTTTTGTCCTTGTTGCCTCCTTCCTTTCACCTGGACATGAATGGTTAAGTGCCCAAGATCCCTTACAGATAAAGCATAGTCCTTGCCTTCTTAGTTCATTCTTGCTACAGGTTTTATTTTCTTTGTTCTTGCTTCTTCCATCAATCCTCTTCAGCGCCTTCCTAGTCAACACTCTTCTGAGCAATTTTATGTTTTGCATGACCAACTTTTCGACTAGATCATAGGCGGATGATGATACAATTAGTTCCTTTCTCCAAATTATCAACATATTGGATCTTAGTATCTTGCAGATGTCGACATCTCCTTCTAAAAACAATGACATAATCTTTTGCATGCTTGTTTTGACACAATCTGGATGAGCTGATGTAATGCTAGTGTAAAAGTTCTGGAACACCAGAAAGATTAAGTCCTCACATCCCAAATTTAACATGAATGTGCCAAAGCTGAACTCTGCCATGAGTTCCAAGATTTTGCACTGCTTCTGAAAATCAAGAACCATGATGATGTTGTTAAACCCCTGAAGGACTTCTCCTATCAACTGCAATATATCTCTCATGATATCATTATTGTAAGGCAATAATGGTGATGTTAACGCTATGATCCTGCTGAGACAAGAAGCAACTGTGAGCATAACCTCTCCAAAAGGATGTTCCTAGAGTTTGGATTGTACTAATGCAAGCATGGATGGCTTGAGAGCCCAACTGAGTTTCTTCCATTCTGGTTGTCCCACCTGGGATAAACACGCGTCTAGTTCCTCCAACTTAAGAAGGGCATCTCCTGACTTCATATACTGCAACTCGAATCCAAGTGCAAAGAGACACTTGCTTCTGATATCTTCCTTCTGGATATCCTCTGACTGTTGAAGGATAGCATGGATCTCCTAAGAGAAAGGCTTGTTGTTTTGCTCTTGCTTCTGATTTGTAAGTTGTTGCCATTTGTGATCCACCGAAGTATTGCAACGTAGAGGACTAGTGGTACTACTATGTTGATTCTTGAGGCGTTTCCAAAAGTAAAGCGATGACATTATGGCTTGGCATCAATGGATTTCAACAGTTGGTCTTCTTCCTCTCTCTCCTTGGATTTCTTCAATAAAATTAATTTACCTCCTTTAAGCAGAGATAATAAACCTTTGTAGAAACAAATTGTTCTCCTGCAATAATGACCTTGATCTGGATCTCCTACACGGTGATACCGATCAAATATGATAGGAGCAGATTAATTGGAACTTGGGTCCAGCTAGCTCAAGCTACTGGAGATAACATAACATAACATCCTTTTGAGAAATTGATTTATATTGAGCTTGAAAGAAAACAAATGACAAATCTTTAGCCTCTATAAGAAAATTGAACACCTGCAAATAATAATGAAGAAAATAATAACCCAATGCAACAATAGCTGGTGTAGAAGAAATTCTCAGCGCTGTTATTTTTCCTCCCAATTTGATGGCTATAGGTTTACTCATAGAACGTAGAGTTCTAACACAATCTCGGTCTTGTTATTTTTCCTCCCAATTTGATGGCTATAGGTTTACTCATAGAACATAGAGTTCTAACACTAGATCTCGATCTTGGCTGTGAGTAATGCTCCAGATTTGCTTGATACTAGAAACTGTCTAACATGTTTGGCCAAAGAACTATCCTTTTAACTAACCAATTACTATATATGAACACATGAACACCATTGAAGATGCCCATATCCATATCCAACATGATATTGAACCTAGCCAAGAATCAAAACCAGCGCCAGGTATTAAATGAGGGAATTTATAATAGTTTCATCATCCCTTTAGTCAACAATCCCTTAACCAAATTAGCTATTGACCAACAATAAGGAATTCTGTTCAACCAAAAATGTCACTGGGTAACACTTCTGGTTTCAAGGTTAACACACTACGTCATAAAAGATTTGGACAAAAGTAGTTCTATTCTCTTACTATATGGAGACGCAACAAACAAAAAATTGTATTATTATTCACCAAGCGATGACGATCTACCCAACAAAATTCGGCACTCATGCATTCATGCCATCCTTGGGGCTGAGACTGGTGTCGGGGCTCCCGCCGACACTGTTTCTCGTTGGTGGATTTGCTGGTGCGGAAGTTGCAGGCGGTGATGGCATTTAGTGCGACACCAGTTTCGGTTCATTAAAACGCAACACGAACCTATCTTCAATTTTTGTTGCTTGTGAGAATGCTCAGAAGAGGTCGATGCTCAAGGTCACTTCTGTCTCCTTTTAACTGATAATCAACAACCCTTGGAAAAACAGGATCACCAACAAACCAAAATTTTACCAAGCATTTCGTCCCTCCTTTGCAAATTAATGGTAGCCTTCTGTAACATGATGCGCTCCTCGGTGACGGTTCATGGCTTTGCAGGATTTTTGACCTTGAACACACTTTGCACCCTTATGAATTCAGCGTCACAAGCTGTAGTGAATGTTATTGACGTATCTTAACATGTGATGGCTCCCCAGAGAAATATTTCCATCGATCCCAACACGGTCAATTTGATCTCTCTACAACAAGTTGCTTGCTACAAATGACAAACTCGTATCATGGGAATGTGATCTGTGACTGGGCAATGATTATGTGGAAATGTCGTTCCCTGTGCGAGGGTGAGACTCGCCTGCGACTATCTTGAATCTTTAGGCTTTACGTGGCACCAAACCCTCCCCTCGATGACGCAACGACTGGATTTGGCGCTGCTTGCAGTCTGTGGCCCCTCTTGTGGCTTGGCCTCCTCAAGAAAATCTGCACGGTTTGAAAAGGGCCTTCGATCTTCTGCCTTCTCTGCGAACGAAGTGAGGCTTCACAACCTACCAAAATCAATGATCTTCATCTCACTTGTTGATGTGCTGTCGGCCCACTGCGCACGAGAGTTTTTACCACGCCCCCCACACGGCCCACCTGATCCTCAGCACAATGGTTGGTGGTCCACCTCGCCTGATGCGCCCCACAACCTTTAATATACGCGGCTTGATAACTATGGTGACTCCCTTCAATAACATGAATCTTTCAAATCTGGGCAGTTTTAACAGCAATTAATCCAGAGACTGATTATGATATTTCAGAATTCGATCCCCAATTGGAAATCGACTTTTATATTAGAAACCGTAAAAATGATACCGCAGCTTCAAGGGTTTCGGTCTCTTTAAAGTTCACCTCCACACATAATTAAAAATTCGACCTGCACAACATTTCACGCTCATTTGGCAAAACCCTAGCAAATATATTTTCTTCGGCATCTGGTGGAATGATCTGAAAGACAACTGCAAATGATGGACAAGTAATTTCTCTGCAATGGTCAACTAGGGTGTTTATGGAGAACCACCGAAATTGACAAGATTCTAGCTAGGGTGATTATGGAAGATCACCGAAAACTAGTTCCTCTTAAAGCCCTCAACCTTGCCTCAAAATTAATTTACAATAAACCCTTAGGCTGACAGGAAAACCAGCTCTGATACCACTGTAATATCTCAAACATCAAAAATTTTAACAGATCTGGTACACTTAGTGTTCTAATAAAATTCTTGCAGTAAAAATATCGAATACAAAACAGATCTGAGAATGCAGCCTCTTATTTATGTAAATAACTGAAAACAAAATTACATGCCCACATAAGACCTGCTAAAGCCCGTGTCTGTGGCATGTATGGCTGCCCATCAACAGGGAAATTAAAGATACTTAAGCACAATCGTGGATCCTGGATGAATCCACTAGAGAAATCTCACACATGGGGTTTTCATCCCTGGGATCAAATTGGAACTGGCCACGCCAAGTTCTCAACAAAACACAATTAGATAGATAGATTCAAAATGATCACAATGTTAGGCTTCTATCCCCTTTTATAGGGTTGATGGACTCTCTAGAGACTTTATTTTATTGTTTTCCCTCAAAAAACGAAGACAAATACCATGGGCCAATGCCATGGGTGAATACCACGATAAATACCATGGGCAGATTCTGTCCACTTTGACCATATCCAAAAAAGGGAATATTACAGAACTTCGTTATTCTCGTTATCTGAATGTCTAGAACCGTGTTGTCAAGGTGGGTTATGTATATATAATAGATAGATTCCAGTTGCTTTGTATTTCTATACTCTTAACAAAAGTAATTATTAGTTGTTTTGCATTTCAGCATCTACCGAGCAGGAAGAAGTAGCAGATCCCAGCAAGTGTGAAAGAAAAATTGTGGAGTATGATTTTGTGGGTGCAAAAACTCGTTCCTTCCATTTTTGTGCTGTTTTTCCTTATGACACCCTCACAAAATCTGTTACCATCATCAAACAATATGTTCAGGTAAAATCATACTTATTGACATTTTCAACATTTTTGTGAGTTTAAGCCCATACAAAACCTTACAAATTGCTGCTCAAGTAGGTGGGGTTAGTCTGACATGAAAGCAAGTAGTGATCAGAGTAAGAAGGTTTTATCAAACCAGCTAAGAAGGAGATATTTCTGGTATTGGTGAATTGTAAAGATAGACACTGATGGAGGAAGTGTCAGTTTTTACCAGTAGTGCATAGGGTCAAGATCTTCAAGATGAGATTTGAAGCTTTGTTTACATTTCACTGTTTGGGCTGGAGCTTTGGGACCAGTTTGAGTTTTTCTTGCAATATCATTAGCCATTGTTGTGTTGGCTTTAGGGGGTCAATTGTTACATGTATGGAGTTCCTTGTCGCATGCTGTCAGAAAAACATCAGTCTTTAGAAGACTGTGTGAGAATGGAGCTTTCTGAAGAGGTAAGTTGTTCAGTATTAATATTTGTATTTATTTTACAATTTTGTAACAATGTGAAAAAAGTGAACTTTAAGGTGCTAAGTAGACCCAGAAGTGTGGTAGCAAATTAACTGCACCACCAAGCTCTACATCCTACTGTTTATTATGTATACACGTCAGTGTTTATTCATAAATAGAATTCATTGGATAGGTGGATTTCTCCAGAGTCCAGCGCTATTCTTTTTTTCTATGGTGACTCTTGGCCTATGAAATTTATGTATCCCTCTTTACCGTAATCACACAGAGTAAACCACAGTTTCAATTCATCTTTCATCAGAATTCTCAATAAGCCGGTGGAAATTTATGTTATCTCCCATTTGGAGTCTGGACTAACCTTGGCTGCATGGCAAGGTGTTCTAAACCAAATTTTAATAATGCAAATGTCAAATGAGTCAGTTCTCACTATCTCTAAACTTTATCTTAGCAGAACTACATCGTTTAGCTGAGGTCAAGCAGGACTGTGAAGGCTTTTTTGTATTTCAACTTTTAGTCATCGTTGGTACGGCATTGTGCTTTTTTTGGTCAGACATAGTAATTCACTGTTGGCGGAGGTTGGCTGGAATCCATAACAGAATCATCAATGGAATGCACATGTTATTTGTAGGCACAACTGCAAGGGGGAAATCTAATGAAGTTTATACCTGATGATATCATCCCGGTCTTTTGGAGGTAATGTTTATAGAATCCATGATCTGGAAATATAAAATGTTTGTTCTATAAATAGATCCTGAGGTTGGGACTCATCGCCTTTTACTTTTTGATTTATTGCATCATATTCCATTATTGTTCAATCGTAGATCAGCTCTCTAAAGCTGCCTCTTAGATTCAATTCCCACTTCTACTGGTTGCTCTTGATCTTGACTTACATACCATACCAATGTCACTGCGAGCTGATTTAAATTGCTCAATCCATATTACAGGGAGATGCTAAGCCTCACCCGATGGATCCAGAAGAGGTTATTGAAATATTGACAGTGGATGTACCATCCTCGAAATCGAAAGAGATTATGTATGGTGGTTACATGATGCTTCCTTCAGTCGTCACTTGTAGTATGGTTTTGAAGTACCTTTAGGATAGTCTCATAATATTTCTCTTTACATAAAAAATATTATTGGCAAAACTATGGGTTGTCAAAATTCAGAGTCCAAAAACAACTCATCTCATCGTAACCATGACTTCAATCATAACCATTTGATTCAATTTGATTTAATTATTAATGTTTTTTATTTTTTATTTTTTTTAAATGTAGAATCAAAATATTTATATAACGTCCATGGGGTTTTGGATAGACGGTGATTGGGTGCTCTGTTTAAGACACCTTTGATATGAAGTTACTTTTCAAATCCCCACCTAGTTGGAAGTGATATATTGGACATGTTCCTGCCAAGCTTAAAAAAAATATTTATATAAGAAGATAGGACAAGATATTACATCTCTTCCCTACTAAATTAAAAATCACCTCTAAATACAATAAGTTTTTCAAAAATATGTAGAACACCCCCAATATAATATATTATAATGTGCTAAAACTAGTTTCAAGTGTAAAATATGCATCAAAATACCCACATTCTTGCAAAGCTGTGTAAAATCAAATCATATGCAACGCATCAAAATGCCCCCATTGTTGCGAAGCTCTGTAAAATCAATCATATAACGCATCAAAATGCCCCCATTGTTGCGAAGCTCTGTAAAATCAAATCATATTAGCAAGTTTTAAGGGAAATATTCTCTCCCTCATAAGGTATCCTCAATCATTGGTTCTCTTGCCAAGCCTAGCATCCAACAGTGCAGTAACTGACAGGCCCGTTTTCCTGCTTGCGCCAACATGTCTTAAAACACCACATGAAATGAAATGAAGTGCAGACTTTATGATTAATTAAATACCTTGGGAGGTTAACGACTCTAGCTCTGTATGCAGCGTGCAGTGGGCACTATTGCCACCTGACCACGATTGTAATGATAAAAAGTCCTGTAATATCCTAACACTAGTTTATTTGTTATAAGTTTGTGATATTTTTGGGTATATTTTACTGTTTAATTTATTCAGAATTGAATTCTGCAGAAAATCATAAGTTCCAGTTATGAATTTATATATCAACACAGTCCAAATGTCCCTTAAATTTCAAAATGCTGAATTTATATATATATATATATATAATCAAACCTATCAAAATTCAACTCACTGTCACAAAATTTCGGCCAAAACCTCTGGAACGGTATATAATGTTAGACAACGCCTGCTTTCTCAGCTTTCTTCGCTAGAACCTTCTTCACTGGAAATTTCATCACTGGAGACTTCTCGCCAGCTTTCTTCAATAAAGCCTTCTCCCAGTCGCTGGCGCAGCTGCTCGACTACTCCCGCACCCCATTGCAGTTGGGGGCATTGAAATACAATCAAATTCTCCAACGAACTCAACTGCTCAACCTTGGGTAGCATCTGTAAATTGGAACAACAGGCCAAGTCAAGAATTCGGAGTTTCTTTAAGTTCCCAATCGAGTCTGGGAGCCACAGCAGAGAGTCGCACTTAGACAGAACAAGACTTCCGAGGCCAACCAGCTTCCCAACTGAGTCTGGGAGCGTCTGCAGAGAGGAGCAATTAGACAGGATAAGGCTTTGAAGGCCCGCCAGGTTTCCAACCGATTCTGGGAGCGTATGCAGACTGAAGCACCGTCTTAAGTCGAGCTGTTTGAGGCCCGTCAGGTTCCCAACCGAGTCCGGGAGCGTCTGCAGAGCCGAGCACGCGGCCAAGAGAAGACTTTGGAGGCCCGTCAGAGTCACAAACGAGTCCGGGAGCATTTGCAGAGAGGAGCACGCGGTCAAGTCAAGACGTTGGAGGCCCGCCAGTGCCCCAACCGAGTCCGGGAGCGTCTGCAGAGTGGAGCACTCGACCAAGTCAAGACGTTGGAGGCCCGACAGGTTCCCAACCGAGTCCGGGAGCATTTGCAGAGCAAAGCACCAGCCCAGGTCAAGATGTTGAAGGCCCACCAGGTTCCCAACCGAGTCCGGAAGCGTCTGCAGAGAGGAGCACCAGCGCAAGCTTAGATGTTGGAGGCTGGCTAGGTTCCCAACCGAGTCTGGAAGCGTCTGCAAAGCATAGCAGCGGTTCAAATCAAGGCTTTGGAGGTCCGTGAGGTTCCCAATTAGTGACTCTGGGAGTCTTTGCAAAGTGTTGCACTTTCCCAAGATCAGACTTTGGAGACCCTTCAAGGTCCCAACGACGCCTATCAAGGATTGCAAAGTTTGAAAGACACTGTTCAACAGTACAAGTTTTTCGAGATTCTGCAGTTTCCCAATGGACTTTGGAACATTTGAAAGGGGAGCGTCAATACACAATTCGCTCAACTGCAGAGGTGCCTGCAATGTTCACATACATTATTAAACCATAAATGTCTTAAATGCAATCAATTTTTACGATTGGAAGAAAAAACATAAAAGAGATTCGGAAAAATTCAAGAAGAATACCCGACTTTCGTATTGCCAGAGTGCTTTCGAAAAGTTTCCCTTTACATGTAAAACTCTTAAATTCTTTATTGAAATGGAGGAAGGTAAGAAGGAGCTGGGACAGTTCCGCCTGTAGAGATATATTAGTTGTGGTAACTGCTGGCAAACACTGAATAGTCGTTCAACAAAACAACCTTCAGCCTTAAGCACCTGCAACCTGTTCATATTACTCAATAAACGAGTGCGAGCAGACTCCGCAAGGTTTTGGAAAGATTGTTCAAGCTCATTTCGGTCAACCATGCTAATTCCACGCACCTGAATTGTTCACTCGAAGCTGTTAGAAACAAGATTCATTCTTGCAAAGTTTTAAGAATTGAAAACTAACCAGACACAATTTTGATAACAGGACGCTATTTGGAAATCTGTCGAAAGCTTCAAAATACTTACAGGAAATTGGCCAGAAAGCTTATGAAAAAGGTTGTCAGTTAGGTTCCAAAATCTAAGCTCACAATCAGGAGGTTCGTTCTCCCCCAGATGTCTGCCCAGGTCTCTAAGGTGTTCATGCATCCTCAAACGGTTTTCACTGTCCACTTCCACCAAGCATCTGTTTTCCAGCGTCCAAAGACCTAACGTTCCTTCCCACTGGGATCCATTCCATATTCTAATTACTCTATCTCTGTCTTCTCCTACGAAGAAACAAGCAATGTCTAAAAATATCTTCTTCTCCTCTTCATCAAGACCGTCGTAGCTAATTTTTAGCCTGCCTTGTATATCATCAGGAACTATGTTGGAGATTTTACGAAATTGTGCTTCCCAAAGTTTTAAATCATTTTTGCCACGAAGAAGAGACCCAATCACTTTAATGGATAATGGTAATCCATGGCAGAAATCCAAAAACTTTTCAACCTCTTTGTCAAATCCTACAGGGGGATGACGCTGGCCGAACGCATGCGAGCAAAAGAGCTCTCGCGAGTGCCTTCGATTGAGGCCTTTTAGAATGTATATGGATGACTCTGGGATGCCTGAGCTTGTGAGAACATCCTTATTGCGGGATGTCACTAAAATTAAGCTACCGGTTTTAAGGACATCCCTGGCTGGATAAAGTAATGCCTCCAACTGCTGAATATGATCCACATCATCTAAAATAATGAGAGAATCAGAAGATGGGAGATAGCTTCGGAGCTTTCCTTTACCTTGAGTAGTGCTGCGTATCTCCATGTCCTTTTGAGTCAAGCCCTTTAGTAGGTATTTCTGCAAGGTAGTTAAACAATTGTCTCTGATATCCTCTAAAAAGCAATATCGTTTGTAATTTGACCTTTGCCGGTTATAGAATTCTGTTGCTAGGGTGGTTTTGCCAACCCCACCAAGACCCACAATTCCTATAATTCTAGTTTCCCCGCTTTCCCACTGCAGTGATACTCTGGTTTCAAATTCTCTTAGTTTTTCTTGCAAGCCTTTTGGATATTCTGACACAAACCGCGGTATTTTAACATTTTTCAACACTCCTTCCACCACGTCTTGAAGGAGCTGCTCTACCACAGGAAGGTTGGCCCCTGTTTTCACACTAAAACCAAACATGAACAGCGGTTGAGCAACGCAGAACCAGTTTCAATTGGAAGGGCAGAACTAAAGATCTCAAACAAATAATACAAGAACTGAGTAAAGCGTGGGAGACTTGAACGGGAAGAAGAATTTCTGAACAATTGAGTGATGTATAATTTAAATTTTCTTTGACCTTTATGATTAACTCTATTTAGAAACAAATAGGGCACACTCATTTGTTGCTGGTATTAAGTGATCCTTTTCCAAATTGCCCTGAAAAATGCAAACGAAAACCGATTGCCAGCATTTTCCATACGAGTTATTGAAACATTCATTCATGTGCACAAATTAGTAAGCAACATACATATTAAATTCAAAGATAACAAAAAAATAAATACACATTCCATGGCATGCTACATATAGTTCAATGCCTGATACATATACAAAGTAGTGAAATGTATTCAATGCTCTGAAAGTATCTATGGCTCTGATCCCCGCATAAGCAACTAAAGTCTAGTAAGTACTGATTATCCATTTCCTGTAGAGACGCAACCAAAGTCTAAAAGTACTGATTATTGCTTTCCCGTTGATAAACAAGCTGCAGTGCAGAATATTAGCAAAGTGTGGGTGAGTCACAAAACTTATAAGCCCTCATGTGGAGTGGTAGAAATGGGGTGATTGAAAAAGCCATGGTGGGGTAGAGCAGCATGGCAGGAAAACGCGGCATGATGTTTATGATGGAAGGGGCCGAAAATGTCATTAATTATATGGTGATGGTGTGGGAAAAGGTGAGATCTGTGGTGTTTGTGGCACGGGGAATGATGAAATCTGTGATGTTTGTGGTGTGGCAAATGGTCGGTGGCGCTTGAATTTGCCCTTGCATTTGAGCTTGTGTTTGTGCTCAGATCTGTGGTGGTCATGGTGGTGGTGTTTGTGTTTGTCGCAATGTGGAGGGGTAGGGGAAGGGGAGAGCGTGAATGGTGAGGGTGGATACCCTATTTGATCTTTATGATTAGCCCTATTTACATGGTCGATCTGCATCCATCGGAAGTAATCACATTTTATTCCCCGGTTTGGCATGCCTTAGAAGACTGGGAACTAATTGAGGCCAGAAATTATGCATTTTTGGCTTCTCAGGTTCGTAGAATCAAACATAACAGTATTCATTATAACTGTGACAATTTTAGGAATTTCATTTGCTTTTGCTCTGTTTTCACTTGTCCTGTTCAAGAATATTTGTTTATTTGTTAATTATTTTTCCAAGAGAAGAGATTTTATTGATCTTATTACAGGAGGGCTTATTGCTGCTACGCGTACAAAAAATACCTTCACTGCCTTCATTCCCTTTCAAAATAAAAATAAACCAATAATAAGTGGCGATAAGTCAGCCTCCTTCACTGCGCAGAAATGCCCATGTACAGCTTCATCTATCTATCAATTCAACAAATTAACTACTAAGATTTACATGGAGGGGTGGTGTTCTCACTTGTTATACGTCTCTCCGTCAAAACCTTTTATTTCTGCAACGTCAGAGAGAGCCTTCCTCCATTTTTCAAGTGTGTTGGAGATGTATCTTGGTTGACCATCAACATTTTTTTTCTCTTGAAGTTGGCACAAGGCTTGAGCGTAGACTCCCTTTCCGCCCTGCGTCCACCGAAGCTCTGCAGGCCTGACACCGTAGAAAACCGGGATAATGGTGGACTTGAAATTTGACATGGAGTCCACCATCAATACAAGCTCATCGAGGCAGCATTTTGAAAACGCATAATCTGGAGAAAAAATTGCTATGTGCACAGTGGCTGTTCTAATGGCGCTTTCAATTTGAGGAGTTATATTCTCTCCCTCGCCCAATTCTGGCTGGTCTAAAAACACTCGCAAGTCATGTGCGCAAAGGCGATGGTAGAGATCGGTGGCCAACGTTTTCTTGACATCTGGGCCCCTGTGATTGATGAAAACATCAAACACATAGCTGTCGTTCTCGCCACGTGAGGAGGATGTTGAAGAGGAGGCCATTGGATATATAGAATAAGAAAGAAGTAAAGATTGGAGTTGTGTTGCAGAGGTTGGGATTGCGCACTCAACCAGCTCCTCGCCTGTAAGATCTCACAATTTCACAGCTCTGCGCCTTTTATCAATCACCTTCCGTTTCAATATCTCAATACTCAAGCCGATCTATTGAGATCTGGTCAATTTCTCAAATTCTTATTTAGCTGAAGAAACCGAGTCGTGATACAGATATCTAATTCAATGCCCTTTTGTCTTACTATTAAATTGTTTCTTAAATGGATAGATAGAAGGAACTGATACATCAAGGAGGACGGGGAAGTGAGAAGTTCTTGGGGAAATTTCCTCGATACTGCTTTTTCGATGCATGATTAGACATAAAGCATCTAACAGAAGTTCAGAGCAATTTCCTTCGAATCTCAACACACTGCTTTTTGGACTCTTGTCAGCTATCAGATACGAGGACACATTGACTAGACATACAGCATCTCTTTTTTCCGAGGTAGACATAAAGCATCCAGCAGAAGTTAGCAATTTCCTCGAATCTTAGCACCCACTAGATACCTATCAGTACCACGCATTGATTCGAAATAAAGCATTTAGAAGACCAGTTTTGATGGGCGTAGACGAATTGGGAATCTAGTGACGCTTTTTCTCTTGGGAATAATCTCTTGACCTATAGGCTAACAATTTTTGATTGCTTCTTTTCATCTATGCATTTTCTTATATAATTATATTTATACATACGAAGCTTGTGGTGGCGTTAGAGGAGATTTGGGCGGAGGTGTAGGTGGCGGGGTGGGAGTTGGAGGAGGATGAGGCGAAGGTGCTAGTGGTGCAGCTGGAGGAGAATTTGGCAGAGTTAGCGGAGTGGGTGGAGGTTTTGGGCAATGGTGCAGGGAAAGGTGGAGGGTTTGGCGGTGGTGCAGACAAAGGTGGAGGGGGAGTATGTGGAGGCACATGGGACGGACCGTTATATTAAAAATTCTTAAATAGCATTCGTTTGTTTTATAAACAAGAGGGGTTGCGTGGCAGCTAGTCCTTGCTCTATGTTATTGTTGGTTGAAGTTGTATCTGGCACAAGTAGCATAGCGAGCAAAAACAATACTAGTTGGCTCGCAGATTGATTAAGCAGTTTCAGTAGCAGAGGTCGTTCAAGATCCCAATGCTGCACCAATTAAACCAATGGAAGCACCACTAATAGCAGAGGAAGCAACAAGGGTTAAGAGACAGTTTCTCAAGATAGACGGTTGTAGTTTCGGTTAAGCTTTGTGCTATGAACCATGAACCTGGTACTTTGAACATTGAACTACTTGTTATTTTCACGAACCAACCATCTTACATGAGCAAATCCTTTATTAAACCAGAGGGCTTTTATAAAGCTAATAAAAATGAGGAACTGGGTTATAAGGACATCTGTACGGCCGGGTCCCAAAGAGGTATACCCAGCGTTTTAGCATTATGAGCTAATCAATTATGAGGTTCCACACTACCTACCAGGGACTAGACCAATAGTGAGAGTGAGTCATCAGGGAACGTACTACGACAGTAAGTACTAGCTAGGACATTATACATCCAGCATAATAGTTTGGTAAGTCCAGGTGTGACATCCAGAGGCTGTGAGAGAGGCAGTTTCTTAAGATCGAGACCCTGAAGCACCATAGCTTATACACATGTAGCAAGAAAGAGGTGAGCATTGCGAGTGGTTTGATGCATATATGACACATCTGGCTATGAGAGAGGTAGTTTCTCAAGATAGAGACCCTGAAGCACCATAACTTATACACATGTAACAAGAAAGAGGTGAGTGCTGCAAGTGGTTTGATGCATATATGACACATCTCGCTGTAATAGAGGTAATTAGGGTCATCATTCATTATAAGAAATACATGTAAGAATAGAGCTAATGTCATTGCCTATAATATTAGTACTATTCTAGTCATTAAGCTATGTTTAATACTAATACTACGTGTGATGTTTAACTATTGATTAGAGTAAATACGTAAGATGAACATAAAACTCCATTGATTAGGGAAGTATGTATATCCCAACTTCATACTAAGAGCTCATAATGTTATAACAAAGAATAGGTAAATACAGGTAGTTAATCTTAGAGCTTATATGTTACCAATGCTATGAGCTTGAGGCTACCAACGATCTGTTAATCCTATAGATTTGACACTGAATAATCCTCAGACTATGTTTGTTGAGCAATTCGTATGCCATGTAAGAATTGTTTTATATTCTTGGATGAGACCAAGACTTGTAGTGTGCCTATAATGATTCGGAAGTTAGGAAGGATGTTGAGAATGTCAGCTATGAAGTTGATTGATGTAGTCACAGAACCTATGAACATGCCTTGTATCAATGCATAGTAGCAAGAATATGGTTTTGAGAAGAAGAAGGTTGGGTGCTCAGGATAGTGTTGTCTAGACAAAGAAAAAGTTCGCAGCATTGGAGGCTTTGGTGGAGACAATCTTAGAAAAGACTACTCTATTGTGCGCTTTGGGTGACCAAAAGCATGGTGTTAGGGGCAAGGAAGAGGTGAATGTTGTAAGTGATTTTGTGCATATATCACACACTGTTTTTTGCATCGATATGAAGGCGAATATGAAATGATCATCAATATGTCCCAAAGCATTAAGCTAAGACAATAAATGAAAATCTATTTGTTACACAGTAAAATGTCATTGCCATCATGCCAGTCTCCCTACTGTGTTGTGAAACCACATTCACCTATGCTCATGCTCCTCAAAATGGCTAAAAAACCCTCTTTGCCTAAGTTAAATGTATCATCGCGTCTGTTTATTGAATAACCGTGTTGACAGGCGGAGGCCAGTGTTACTGCTGCGCTGCCAGCGCGGAAGCACACGTGTTTTCCGCGCTGGTCCGATTTTACGAACAACGCACCCTCCGTTTGTCCTGTTGAGCGCTGACCGGACCTCCTCTATAGTGATCTGCGATGTCAGCGCGCCAGCTCAGTGTCTCACCCGCGCTGATCCTGTTTGGGCGAATTTGTTCTAACAACCAACCTTCCAGATCCCTCCAGACTTGGTTGTTAGCATGGTTGAGGTCGCCATCCTTTCTCTGGCATGTCTTTTCGACTGACCATCCACTTATCTTGGGGGAAAGCTCATCCTTTACCTATTCATGGAGACTCCTTCTCCTTTATAAGCCTCCTCCATTGCCCATGAGCAGCTAGTTTGGAACATATAGACTTTGATGGAGGAATTCTGAGTGCATTAGTGCTGCTCTTTGTAGGCATTTGGTGTGTTGTGTGAGGATTGCTTTGAGCTTGAGGAAGGTCATGAGCTTGTTGCCTTGTATGTGAGAGAGATACCTCTTTGACTTGGGAGATTTGCTTCAAAGGTGAATGCTTATAAGACATGCTGGCTGGACCCTCTAGAGAAGGACTCAGCGTCAGGACTTCGGTTGTACCTTACTCTATTTTCTGATTAATAAAGATAGATGACCACTCTTATGGTTCCATTTCCGTTTGTCCTATGAATGATTAATGTAAATTGTATCCTTCCTGACTGATACATAGTTGTTGTTAGTAGATTTTACGCTCGTGTTTGCTCTCTCTTTGCTTGTGCAGGTGTTCGTCCGCAAGGATAGCGGAGAATTGTGATCGGCTGGAGCGAAGGAGCGAGAGGATCATCTCTTCGACAAACATAGCGTTGGAATCCAAGTAGGTTTCTCTTACCCACTTGTTAACTACAACTAGGAACCTGCAGTGTAGCATTGTTTGATTGTTGCTAGACCCCTGTTGGGCTAGTAGGGATCGCCTCTATCCGTAGAGGGGATTTACCTCTCCAACAATAGGCAATGGTCCTATGATGAGAAATGCGGGGCAGTTGGCGATTGGAAACTTTTGATAAGGGGGATTTGATATTGGGCTAGCACATGGTCGAGAAGCATTTAAAGGACCCAGTGCATAAAGCAATATCAGTGCATCGACACATTGGAAGGTCGACGAATTGGAGAATCAGAACTCATTAAGGTGACAACCTTTGAAAAGTTGCGATATGCATAAAGTGTCAATAGCATTATAAACCACTCGGGAGCAATGATAAAGATGAACAAAAGATTTCATCGCAAAACCAAAGGTTGATGGGTCATTTTCTCTCTCGTCTAGCAGGACACATGACAACATATGATTGGTTTCGATAAGCTACACATGGAAGCATATGAATGGCTCTGAAAAATACACATGGTAGCATATGATTGGTTTCGATAAATCTATAGTTGCATCTGACATCAGCATGACGTGGCGGCACAACAGGACACGTGGTAGGAATTTTTAGCGTTTTGAGGGGCCTAAGGGGACAAATTTGGGTGACACATGGCACAACTCATGAGGTTCCACATGGAATATGATAACGTCATATCAGAGGTCGGCATATCAGAGGTTGAAGATCAAAATGTCGGCATATCGGAGGTCAGGATGTCGGAGGTCCTGCATATCGGCGCATCACATATCGGAGGTCCAGCATATCTATCATCGCAACATCAGAGCATCAAGTACATCGACACATCACAATATCGGAGCATCGGAAGGTCAACGAATCAGAAATTCTTAATGTCATAACCTTTAAGAAGTTGTGGTATGCATAAAGTGTTGATAGCATTAAAAACTGTCAGGGAGCACTAATAAATATTAACAAAGGATTTCATCGCGAAACCAAAGGTTGACAGACCCTTTTCTCTCTCCGATAGTGGGACACGTGGCAACATATGATTGGTTCCGATAAGCTGCAAATGGCAACATATGATTGGCTCCGATAAAGACACATGGCAACATATGATTGGTTCTAATAAAGCTACAATGGTATCTACCGTCAGCATGACGTGGCAGTATGACAAGACATGTGGCAGATAGTTTTGACATTTTGAGGGGCCTAAGGGGTCAAATATGGGTGACACGCAGAACCACTCATGAGGTGCCACATGGAATATGATGATGTCATATTGGAGGTTGAAGATGTCATCACTTTATAACAGTTGGCGATTGGAAACTTCTGATAAGGGGGCTCTAATATTATGCTGACACATGGTCGAGAAGCGTTTAAAGGACTTGGGGCGTAAAGCACATAACAAAGGAGAAACAATGCCTGATAGGAACAAAAAACCCTAACACCTTAAGGCTAAGTGGCAGGTCAAATCCAGTGATTCTATGATGAGAAATGCGGGGAGGAGCTGTAATGCCCCACTTAAATCTTATCCTACAAATTTTGTTAATGTTTACATTATCTAAAAATATTGAGAAATATAGGTCTAATATAAAATTCATGATTTCCATTATTTAAATTCTCCACTTACCCTCTCAAATTGAATATTGGGTAGAATTTGGTCTCCTTCCATTATTTCAAAATG